>JAHBCN010025862.1:0-11018 GCA_019359885.1 Listronotus oregonensis | reverse complement strand
GTCAAAATTTATAATTCTTTTTAAAAAACTTATTACCAGATTTTACAAACAAGCAGTTAGCCGTATGGGATTAACTGAAAATAGTACAGTCAGAGCAAAAATTTGTGTGCTTGGTAGTAACGACGCAGTGGGACGGACTCATAAAACGTGCAAAAAATATTTGATTAAATAAAAATTGTTTAGAACCATTTAAGGACTACGGATAAAATTTTAAATACATTTTCGGACCTCTGAAAAATGGGTGAATAGAAAAATCTTGACACCTATGCAAAAATCCTGAAAAAAATCATCCATATTCCTGAATGACAATAAATAGTTTTTGTGCAAAAAGTTTTGCTTTGTAAAAGTGACCATTTCTGCATAAATAATTGACCAATATCTTACCGAAAACTGTGTTAGCTTGAGAAAAAAATAAATTAGAAAGTCTTTGTAATCTTTACCCAAATAAGTGCTAAAAGACCATGTCTCTCTGCATAAGTCTCAAAATTTTTCTGTTTGGGCATTTTTCTAGAGATCGAAAAATGTGTTTCAAAAATCTAAAAAAAATGTGAATAATTAAATGTATTAATTTTGACTTGGTTAGAGAAAAAATAGTGTATATTATACGGACTAAAAGTGCTTATTTTTACTTGCAATTTTGCATTTGATGCAAAGATGCACTTTTAATCCTAATAATATAATATACTATTATATAACATGGTATATGACTTCATTAAATAGAAAATAAGTTTAGTAACATATATTTTTAAATATATAAGAACCGAAACCTCTGAAAGGTGTAAATAAATCTCAGTAACCACTACAAGGTTAGAGTTTAAACAAACATAGAACTTTTATAGGCTTCTTTTAACTTTTTATGACTTCTATGCCATATTATTAAGAATACGACTTATTATATTATCCGGGAAATATTATATCATATATTAGACAGAGTCTTATCTATTTTTGGTTGAATGTACGAGGTAGCGTGCTTGTTTTTGGCTAACATTAAAAAAAAAATGTATTTAAAAAGAATAGGGATATGCTTTCTCTCAGAAAGTTACAACATATTTGGTAAATAAACAAAATGCGAAAAAACAATAGCTTTATATAACTACTATGTAAATTAGGTCGTTATTAAACGAATATTTTATGGTAAAGCGAGCTTGCAAGCGAGGCTATAAAATAATGAGTCAATAAAGCCGGTTTATGTACACGTTATATACAGGGTCTTTGATTATATTTACATGGCTTCTGAGGCCTTTATTTTTGAAGATAGAAAAAAGTGGTTTATATAAGAATTACATCAACTTATTTAAATGAAACACCCTGTATATTATGCGCTACAACGAGAGAGATTTTTTTCTGATTTCAAATATATACATTAATGATATTTGGATAAACCATTTTTGAGATATTTTAGGTAAAATTATTAATAAATTACAAAACAGTTTCATAGCATT
The DNA here is from genome assembly GCA_019359885.1 of Listronotus oregonensis. Classification (NCBI taxonomy): domain Eukaryota; kingdom Metazoa; phylum Arthropoda; class Insecta; order Coleoptera; family Curculionidae; genus Listronotus; species Listronotus oregonensis. Next base: position 9,576 of record JAHBCN010025862.1, on the reverse strand, counting down.
ATCAAGAAAGCCATGAAAACAATAAAATTGTTATGTTGCTAAATTTGGTGAGGGTTTTTTCTGGACCAATAAAGTTTATTTTTGTGAATAAACATTCCTGCTATAGTGAAAAAAGACTTGTCGGTAAATAGAATTTTTTGTCAAAACTCAGGATCCTGCTGCATAAACCTAGCTATTTCCATGCATAGTTAGGTCGGTCCTGCATGTTTTGCTCAGGAAGATTCTGATCGGACATAAATTTATAAGGATAAAATTTGTAAAATTTTAAGGTTAAATAAATTTTGTAATCTGTTTTATTAGGTTTAGATGCCTCATTTGAGATTGATATTTTAGGATTTTTTAAAATTATTAAAAGTAGTTAGTGCTAGTCCAATACAAAAAGTATAATAAATATCCTGAAAAAACGAGGAAATCCAAAACTTTATTTTTATTTCGTGCTGCAGTCCTTTTCTTCATTTTAAAGCTTTTTCGTTCAATAAACTTTTTTAATATGTATTTAATAGTATCTATAGATGGAACCCATTGTTGAGGATATAATAAGTAATATTCCCTTTGCACTGTCGTCAAATTATTATTGTTACCATAAAAAAGACGCATAATAGCGATTTTTCGTTCTTCTGAATAGCCCATCGACAAAAAGCAATACAAACTACTTTTAATAGTTAAAATGATATATTTCAACTTTTTACAATATTAATACGTCAAATTTTTAAAAACAATTTTATTGTTTTCGTAGCTTTTTTGATACTAATATGATTTTTTTCAATTTATTTATATTTTAAGCTTAAATATCTCAAAAATAGTTTATCCAAATATCATCAATGTATATATATTTGAAATTAGAAAAAAAATATTTTTCGTTGTAGCGCATAATATACAGGGTGTTTCATTTTAAAAAATTGAAGTCCTATATTTTTTCATTTTTTTAGTGCTATATTTGTTTATTGATTATTTAAAAAATAATATGGAAAAAACCTACAATTTTTATTTAAAACATTTTTTTCTGTCGCTTCAGAAGCCACGTAAATTTAAGCAAAGACCCTGTACAGGGTGTCCAATTTTCGTGTGTTTTATGGGGTTTCTCGCTTATGAGTGAAGTTACAAAAATGCGGTTTTCGCGACACCATGCTACTTTTTTGTCAAACGAAAGATGCCGCAAACAGATGTGTCCTAGCCCCCTTAGTTTCTTCGCTACAGGGTGATTGTAAAAAAGTTGTAGTTTCGGTTACCCCTCGTATCTCAGGTATCTGATAACTTATCGAAAAGATAAAAACGGGCCCTTATAGAAATTTTTACCCAGAATACAGTGGCGTACTTGAAATTTTTCTTGGATTTACTTTCTTTGAGATATTAGCCAAAGTTGCACTTTTTTAAATGGAACACCCCGTGTATTTTTTCGTCATATTATTTGCCACACTGAGAGCTTTCTAAAAATATAATAGAGTCGAAACTTGTTTTTATAAACACCATTAAAACATGCAATTATTTACTTTTTAACATAGGCGGCTTTGGTTTAAATTAATGACAGTCAAATTAATCAACGTCAAATGCCTTCTCGCACCAAAAAATAATCTAGTAATATAAACATTTATTAACAAGACAACCTAATGGATAAAAATAACAATTTTACGCTAGGATTTTTCTTAGCCTTTAAAGACAAATTTAACTACTAATTTTATAAATACTATTCGAATTGGTGACTATGATGTCTTATGCATTGTTGGCATAGCGTCTGTAGTCTTCTTAAAGCATTTTCAAATATAAAATAGCGGGCTCGCAACTCTCTAAAGGCATTTTCCGTGGCCTCTCTAAATTGCTCAATTGTTTCATACCTCCTCGAGTATATTTTACCTTCTAAATATCCCCAGAAAAAATGGCCATGGTGGCCATCGAATAAGTCCGTGCGTGGCTATAAATCGATTAGGAAAGTGCTGTACCAACCAATGTTGTATCACGTGAGAGTTGTGAGCCGGAGCTCCATCTTGTTGGAAATAGATGTCATTTAATAACTCTGGAATCTTGGACTTCCATTGTCTTTATTTGTTAATTATTACACAACGTTTCGGTTAGTGATGTTTCTCCAACCGTTTTCAAGTGATAACTAAAAACTATTCCGAAAAGCTACGACTTAAATACTATCCCTTGTTCATCGAAGCTTGACCGACTTTTCACGGTTCAGCAACGGCTGCCAGATATTCGAAATATCGATGCTAGGCTTGCTAAATACATTTTTGTTGTTTAAAATTATTACAGTTTCTTTGAATTTTCTTTTCTTCCAGTGGGTTTCTTTATAAATAGTTTTTGCTTCCGACCATTGTATGCGGTGTTGTTTTGACCAGGCGTGTTCGGCAATCCCTGACTTCGACGTTTCACCTCGTTCCGTATGTTTTTTGTGTTCTTTAACTCTAACTTCAAGTGGTCTCTTTGTTTTCCCGATGTATACCTCACCACATTCACAGGGAATTTGGTAGATACAGTCCTTATTTGAAACATTGTTGTCTGGTCTCGTCTTAGTAAGAATACTTCTTAGAGTAGTTTGGGATTTAAACGCCGTTTTAATATTATACTCATTCGCGATTCTGCGAATCTTTTCCGAAGTTCCTTTAATATATGGAATTGTCATAAATATTTGGTCACGTGGGCCCTGTTCAAATTAGAGTTTCTTGTCTTATTTTGATATTTTTCGATTGTTTCCTTTATTAGCCTCTCACTGTATCCGTTCTGCTTAAGATCCCTAGTTATGTTATCCATTTTCTCTTGCAGTGATTCCCTCCTGTTACATAAGGTCACTGCACGATTATATAAAGTACGTATAACCCCCTGTTTGGTTTCGTTAGAGTGGTTAGAATTTTGGTGTAAATATTGTCCAGTGTGGGTAGGCTTTCTGTACACCGAGGTTTGAATATGACCATTATTTCGTTTGACTAGAACGTCGAGGAAAGGTAGGGCCGAGTTTTGCTCCTTCTCCATTGTGAATTTAATACAAGGTCGGAGGCAATTAAGATGTTTTAAGAAACCTTCAAGTGGTAGTTTTTAGTTATCACTTAAAAACGGTTGGAGATTAACCGAAACGTTGTGTAACAATTAACAAATAAAGACAATGGAAGTTCAAGATTCTAGTGTTATTGAAACCATTACATTGTCTAACACCTTTAAGGAAAAGATGTCAATTACTTGAACCAAGGGAATATCTTCCATAATAGTCATTGCTTTTTCTTGAAGGATTTGTATGTATCTATCAGAATTTAAATTTCCTTGGTAAATACAATATTCAGTTCTTCTTCCCAAAATGAAACAAGAAATATTAAATCCAAACCTTCCCTGGCGGTCCCTGGGAAAAATAACGTGTTCATTTTCCTGGCTCCAAAACCTTGAGTTATTCCTATTGAGGATACCCGCACTGGTAAAATGGGCTTTGTCCGACCAAATGATTTTCCTTTCAAAATTATTCTGCCTTTCACACATATTTGAGAAACCAGTTACAAAACTCCACTCTCCGCTCAGAATCGCCAGAATGAAGATTGTGCACAAGTTTATACTTGTAAGGTTTGAATTTATGTCGTTTCAATATTTTTTTGACTTTTGTTTTGGATACTCCGATATTTTCTTCTATTTGCCTGCAAGATGTCCCTGGGGTATTTTCAACTAATGCCAAAACATTTATTTCAGCTACTTCATTATCTTTACTATAATTTTTTGGCCTAGGTGTACTAAATGACCCATATTGAATAAGATTGTTTTGTATTTTACGAAATATGCGCCTATCAGGCTGTTTTCTTTCAGAATATCTATATAGAAATTGAGAAAAAAGTCAAATTTGAAAAAAAATATTATTCGTTATTCTAACGTACCTATTAAGATAAAGCTCCGCCGCCTCATCGACGTCGTTGGATAATATGACACATCTATTCATATCATACTTTTCAAAATGTTCAAAATTTTGGTTTTGTGCCATATTTTTTAGATAAATGATAACGATAATCTAGGAACTAGCATTAAAAAATTCAATAGCAATCATTTGACGTTGATTAATTTGACTGTCATTAATTTAAACCAAAGCTGCCTATGTTAAAAAGTAAACAATTGCATGTTTTCTGGCTGTTTATAAAAATAAGTTTCGACTATATTATATTTTTAGAAAAGTCTCAGTGTGGCAAATAATATGACGAAAAAATATACGGGGTGTTTCATTTAAAAAAGTGCAACTTTAGCTAATATCTTAAAGAAAGTAAATCCGAGAAATATTTCAAGTACGCCACTGTATTCTGGGTAAAAAGTTCTATAAGGGCCCGTTTTTATCTTTTCGATAAGTTATCAGATACTTGAGATAGGAGGGGTAACCGAAAATACAACTTTTTTAAAATCACCCTGTAGCGAAGAAACTAAGGGGCTAGGACAAATCTGTTTGCGGCGTCTTTCGTTTGACATTTGATGATGTCAACTTTATAGATAGTAACAAAGAATAACGGAAGTCCGGCTCTGACCTACTATTCATTGCGCAAACTCCGCGGGGCCAATCCCCCGATTCCCGCTGCCCTGCACGCCTGGACAATTTTGTTCTACAGTATTGGGCTTCCATACACCTTTAAACTTCTTTGAGAGACATACAAAGCGAAAAGACAGTAGTGTAATAAAAAAAATGCAGAAAACCGATAAGGACGTAATCTTAGCTTACTTTAGCACCAACCTTTCCAAGTATGAAAGTTGAATTAGTTATTAATTTGTTAAATATTTAAATTTATTTGTTTGAAATTTTTTGTACATACCTTTAGATACGGATAACACATATTTAGTAAAGTGTAAAGTAGACGAAGTCACTTTATTTTCAATTAGACGCACTGAACTGTTCAGCCCTTCAACCACTTATCATTCCACCCATCAGCGCCCGTAAGGTAGATAAGAGGTGTTTTATTTTTATTTTTAAACACATTTATGGCATGGTCAATTAAGCATACGAGACAAACGATTTTGTTTATGATGGTGTGGGCTTGAGTATTTTTCGTTAAATAATTAAGTTGTGGTAGATTTGACCTAAATTGTTTATGTTTTTATTATCGGTTTCAGCATGGCTCTCTTTTTTAATATAGATTTTTGTAAAGTTCCGGGGAAAAGTAACATATCTATATTTCTGCGCTTTGTGTGGTGGTCTGTAAGTATATGCCTTAAACTAAAGAGCATTTTTAGATGTTATTTTCGGACTAATCCAATCGTGTGATAGGAAAATTATTATGAGTTAATTTATATGTCATATTCTTAAACAATAGACAAGCACTTAGCACTTGCTCTTTTCACCCCACTGGAATATTAGGCCAGGAGGTGGGTCTTTTATTTGAGGGGTTTTGTATTTGGTTCATGCCCCTTTAAATGTTAAGAAAGAAAATCAATAAACAGTGACGTAAGAACCTTTTAACTACGTTCTCACTTTCATGATAAATCTCATTTTTTTTTGCTTTGAAACAGTTCTGTGTACAAGAATATATAAGAAATATGTTTTTGTTTATATTCTTAAACTTGGTTTTACTTTTAGATTTAACTTTACACTTCCGTGGGGTGCCAATTTCGCTGTGTATGGAAGAAGAAATGTTGCACCAAGTGTGACGCAGTATGACTTTGTGGAATTTGTTAAAGGAGGACGAGTGGATCACCACCTTAAGAAGAGGGATGTTTTCAGTCAAGGTAAGTTTACTTTTTTAAATATTTTACACAGAAAATTGTTAAAATAGTTTAATATATTAAAAAATAAAAAAAAGAATATAATATATTTATAAATCAGATTTTAAGCATTTTAAACCAATAATTATAAAAATTATTTGGGTTAAGTTAAAAGTTATATATTTAAGTTATTATTTACTGTACTTCTTTAATTATCAGAATCAAGAAGTGTTAAGTAACAAGTAGTACGTTACATTGTTTGTTTTTTTTTATTCTAACATACATTCGATAAGTTTTAAAAAAGTTCGCTTCATAGGTTAATGTTTTTGGAGATGTCACCATTTGAGACATATAATTTTTCTAAGCGTGCTGCACCTGATCATGCAATGCAAACAAAGCATTTTTATTCACATAACAAAACAATGAAACCACATTACAAAAAAATTAGACGCTTACAAAAACGAATCAACATACAAAGGCCTTGTTGAGTACTCCTCAAAAATTCCTCTCTTTATACCCTCCAGGATAAAACCGCTTTGCTCCTGGACTCGAGGTACTGAGTGTTCTTAAAAATTATTGACTCCTACAAACTGCCAAATCGCATGAAACAAAAAATGAAAACTAAGGACATATAAAATTTAAATTGTTTCATCCTTCCTTTTAAATATTTTTATTTTTATGATTTGGCTCTCGAAATTTCTTAAATTTGTGTACATAAAGATTTTACAGAAAAAAATACAAGATGGCTACTTCACATTTTTTGATGCAAATATGGGCTTATTCAGTTCTTGTAGAATGACCCCACATAGTGGTAAATTTAAAAAGAATTTACCTTAACCTTTTAACATAACTTTATATTTTACCTTTGTCTCACATATTAAAATATTTTTTACACTAAACGAATTACTAAAAATTTAGAAAACTCTTTATTTATAATACAATTTTGTATATGCCTTGTACAGGGTGTTAATAAATAAGTGCGACAAACTTCAGTGAGTAATTCTACATAAAAAAATAATAAAGGTTTGCTATATAAATGTGTGTCCGCAAATGCTTTGTTTTCCGAGATACGGGGTATTAAAGTGTTTATTTATACTGTCCGGTATATACATAATTACGTTAACAAATCCGGAAATGCGATTTACAATTTAAGGCCGGTAAGTGTTGCCAAACACTTACCGGACTGTTATCAATGACATTTGATAAAAACAAAAACGTCAATCATTTTTTACCAATTGTCGAAGTCAACATTGTCTAAAGACACGTTCAGATCGAACTGTTTTCAAGTCTAACTTATGACGATTTTTGAGAAAATTAAAAACCATTCTAATTAAAATAAATACAACAATATCTTAGAAATACCTTATATTTTTTTCTATTAGAAATTCAAAAAAAAATTAACAAAAGCAACTAATCTACTTCTAAATTTTCATTTTTGCGTTTAAATACCTTTGGAACTCTTGGGCATCTTCTTTTGTTAGTGGAGAATAGGGGGAATCTCCGATGGACAAATGTTGGTGCTTAACCAGGTATATAATATAATACTTTGAAACAATTCTGTTGCGTTTTGTTAGGAAGTAGTCGAATCTTTGCTGAAATCCTTAAAAGACTCTCTTCAACGTTTTTAAAAAACGTACTTCTTGAATCTGTTTTTAAACCACAGTTTTGTAATAGGTAAGTCAAAAAGTTAAGTTACGATGATTCTTTTTTTTTGTCATGAAATACAAGAGTTTCTTAACGTTCGCGACCTTGCGATTTCACAACAATTTGTAGATGCACCTTAATTATTTGTCTATTTCATCCTTTTTCAAAGGCGAATAATCCACCTTAAACTTCTATTAAATAAATGCCTGTAATTACCTTAATAAGAAATAAAGATCTATACGTGGTAGACTTATTGCTGAAATAAAATTTTCTACCAGTTTTAGTAAAGAAAACTTTATTAAAAGTAATTCAAGATATATTACATCCGAAACTGGTTTTTCTATTTAACTAAAATCCGTAGAAAAATAGTTTGAACCATTCTTAGCTTGTAGGTTTTATAGAGCATATACTATACATAGATCTATATAGTTATTGCTGAAATAAAATTTTGTACCAGTTTTAGTAAAGAAAACTTAATATTTAAAAAATAATTTAAGAAATATTACATCCGAAACTGGTGTTTCTATTTAACTAAAATTTAAAAAAATAGTTTGAACCATCCTTAGCTTGTAGGTTTTATAGGGTTATACTATACATAGATCTATACTAGCTTATTGTGAAATAAAATTTTCTACCAGTTTTAGTAAAGTAAACTTAATATTAAAAAGTAATTAAGATATATTACATCCGAAACTGGTGTTTCTATGTAACTAAAATCGGTAGAAAAAAGTTTGAACCATCCTTAGCGCCTAGATTTTAGTATAGATCTATAGTAGAATTATTGCTGAAATAAATTTTCACCAATTTTGTAAATCAAATTTGAATGTAATATAAGATAATTATAAATCCAAAACTGATGATTCTATTAACTAAAATTGTTTAAAAAAGTTTGGACCGTCCTTAAAAAATATCAGTTTTCTGTGAACAAGCAGCGGGGTTTTACATTGAGTATTTTGCCCATAATGATGAACCATTCATTTTTTTTTTCTAAAACAACAATCGTAGAACAAACCAAAAAAATTATATAAAAACTTACAGCATCTAAAAAAAAAGGGGAAAAGCACATCTTCCTGAATTACTTCCACGACATGTTCAATTTTCCAGTTAACAAATTGCTGAAATTCTTTTTTTATCCGGGGTTTTGATTTTAAAGGAATTAACTTTTCTTGAGCTTCCCCCCATTTTGTTAAAATTTCATAGGAACATCATTTCACTATGCATACTTAATTCCCCCAGGACATTAAAGGACACAGGAAATCAAAAGATAGGGGCGAATATTTTTAATTTTTTTGGACCGGCTTTCTGCGATAGCCGCAAAAATTAATGTTACACAAAAAAATTTGGAAAATAGTGTCATAAAAGAATATAATATATTATTTTAACTTTATTTTTAGCAAAGACAGTATGAAATAAAATAACAAATACACGGCAAAAATTTTACGTTTCGTTCAGAATTTTTACCGGGGCCCGGTCGCCTCGTCCATAATATCTACTCGTACGTAACAAGTCACCTACCGGCCTTATAACGTAAAATACTATTCTTAAAAAGTGACGATTTATTTATTGCTCTTAAACCGGTGGAGATATGCAAATGAAATTTAATGAGTTTTAAGAGGTAGTTATTGCACATTATTTGACATGTAATTAAGAATTTTCTGTTCATTACTGGCGCGCCTGCGGGTAATGATCTCAATTTTTTATAGAAAAAAATAGTACGTCAACGAATCATTTTAAATTAAAAATATTATTTTAATTCCTCGCTCAATTTGTGACAAAAATCTTCCTTGCCTTTTTCTCGTATGAGCGCCGTTTTTATGCAAAAAAAAAACATCCTAACGCGTATTTTTTTAATTCATTATCAAGAACTATCTAATTTAATAACATTAAACAAGAACAATAACAAAAAATTACACTAATAAAATTTTAAATGGGCGCAAAGCTACAACAAATATTCAAAATGGCCTTCATCACACGTGCCACAAGATTTAACTCTTCGCCTCATCGATTGTCGTATTCGCGCAAATATTTCTGGTGTATTTCTTATCGTGTCACAGCCGGCTATAATTGATTTCTCAGGTCATCAACATTTTTGTCGGGAGTAAAATAAACTAATGACTTAAGAAAACCCCAAATCAGAGACAAACAACAAGAGACAACTAAAGTAAATAAATTTTTCCCGGGGGGAGACAGCTGTTACTTTTTTTCTGTCTTCATGGAAAAGAACGCAGAGGCGCCCGAGGCGGATCCTCGGATTTTCCCCCGAAATTCAAATTACAATTC
>JAHBCN010025861.1:0-10971 GCA_019359885.1 Listronotus oregonensis | reverse complement strand
ATTTATTAAAAAAAAATAGGTTACCTTTTTTTTTCCCTTTTTTTCAACGGCCATTGCGGATTATCCTGAGGGCGGGGAAAAATCCTTTTCACACTTTTCTGGCATCCTGTAGTAAAAAATTTCCCCTTCCAGCTAATTCTAGACTTTTCCTTTTTTTTTCCACATTACTAAAAAAAAGCGCGAAGGAAATCGGCACGGGAAGTTTAGTTTTGCATTTAAAAGAGATAAGAAGTTGACAAAAAAGTTAAAGGTTAAACAGTTGTCACAATAACGTTACGTTAATTTTTTTTGTTACCATAGAAACGTTTGTGAACCTGTTTTGCAATAAAAAGGTGAAAACCCCAGGATACGTGTTTTCATACGGGTTGTCACGGAACAATATTTTTAAAAAAAAAAAAAAGATTTTTATTGTAGCGCATAATATACAGGGTGTTCCATTTAAAAAAGTTGAAGTTGCTTATTTTTTTCCCTTTTTTTTTTATTGCGATATTTGTTTACGAAATTTTTTTAAAAGATAATAGGAAAAAAAATCCTAAAATTTTTTAAAATAAAAACATTTTTTTTTCCGTCTTTAAAAATAAAGGCTCCAGAAGCCACGTAAATATAATCAAAGACCCTGTACTATGTATCAAAAGACAGTTTTTAATGTACCATTTTTTTGCCAAAATAGGCAGGTCAAATTATGTACGAACGCCACTGGTGAAAATAAAAATAATCTGGTACACTAAAAATGTTTTTTGATACATAGTACATTTATGGTATTACAGATATTAATAATAAATGTTTTATTTTTGAAAATTTTACCACCCTGTATCTAAAAAAGTTCACCACTTAGGGACATACGTTTCATATGAATTTTTTTCTTAAAATGGAACCAAAAATAGTTTTCCCCAAATATTGACGTACAATTAGAAAAACACCCTGTATAATGTAAAAAAAATTACCATGATATTTTTTTTCTTGTAAACAGTTTTTTTTTCGATGTTAATCAAGAATACCTTTCTTTTTTTAGATTAACGTTAAAGCTATTTAAAAATAATATTGTTGAGCCTTTATCATACGGGTGTTAAAAACATTGCTATTATTGGGTCAGAGCTAGTCCGTCTCTGGCAAAGTAAATAAGCCAAATATGATTTAATGAGTTCTTTTAAGAAGACTTATTTTTAGTAGCCATAATATTATGAAAATATTAAATTACGCCTAGTATTTAAAAGTTATTTAAACAAAAACGATTTCCGGGCGTCCGTCCGTCATAGGAAAAAAGTTTATGGGAACTTGTCATAATATTTTTAGGTTTTTATTAGATTCTGAGAGATTGCCCACATATTCTGGGGACCTGTATGCTATTTTATCACAATCGTTGCCTTTTAAATACATTCCAGAAGTATTCAATTTTTCCATAAAAACTGTTCTAATGTCTTTAAAATGTTACAACAAAAAAGTTTTTTTTCAAAATTTAACTCACAAAACATTGTTGCCTTTTATGGTTAAAATTTGCTATAACAAATTTGGGGGGTTTCTAATGTGCCCATTGTCAACTTAAAAATAAAGTTAATCCGAATATGGATTTAGCACGCGAAAGCTTAGAAAAATGGTTCCAGGTTAATGGAAACCGGTACCCAAATTTATTGCCTCAAAAGTCTAGTCTTCGCTACGAGGAATAAAAGTAATTTTATGCAGTAGTTGCTAATCATGATACTATTACTGAAAGATAAACCCGCGCATGAGATAAGCCTATCTCTCTCGCACGTCTGACGTCACTCGATGACAAACAGCGAGTTTTAATATGGCGTTCCGATTTCGGTTTAGATGTTCGATGGATTTAGTGTATTGTTTATTTATTTTTGAAGCCAAACCCAGATTTTGTAACTTAGCAACATAATGCAACATAACAAAATATGTACGGTATTTTCTGCAGAAGTATTAGTCTAAAGTAGGTAACTAAATTTATTTAAATAAAAACCATAAATCATTTTTTTGCGCTATAAAGTTTAAGTTTATTATTAATTAACAAGCCTTTAGACTTTTCATATTGCATATGTTTAAATTAAAATACTTTAAATAATTATAATCGTTTGTTGTTCGTTTTTTAAACCTTAATCAATGTCAAACGGGAATTTATATTATTTATTCTATACCTTATTTTTAAAGGCTTATTATCATAGCACGGATCCTAAACCCACATACAATTAAGGAAATATCTTACATACTATTATAATAATCATAGAATATCTCATACACCAATATATAATAATCATAAGTAATGCCAAAATACAATAGACCTTAAAAAAGGCTTTAAAACACTGCTTTCCGACCGACAAGCAGAATTTTTGTCATCGAGTGACGTCTGCGCAACGTCGTACGAAATTGAATCGCCAAGTGGGTTTATCTTCTCGAGTAATAGTATCATGGTTGCTAATCAACATTGGAAACTTAGTAATTTAAATTTAACTATAAAGTTTTAGCTTTTTACTTTTTATCATTAAATTTTAAGGTACATTTTTTTTATCTTGTTTTAGTCTCAATAAAAAATTGTTGTACCACTAATCTAGTATTTTATTGAGATTTTCTAAAATTATAAAATGACGAATACTTGGCAACAAAATTGAATTTTGCAGTAACTGTTGCTTTACCGCAATAGTAAGGTAAAGTGGTAGTAACCGCACTAAAAATAGTACGTATAACTTTACTTACCGCACGGTTCTAGATAATAGTATATTACATACCGAGAGGGTAAGAAGCCCATTACACACGATTCGAAAGTTACGGTACGAGCGTGAGCGATACGAATTCGAAAGAGTGTGTAAGGGGCTTACCACTCGAGTTGTGTACTATACTTTCTCTACGTAATATTCCCTTTGGACTGTCGTCACATTATTATTGTTACCATAAAAAAGACGCATAATAGAGATTTTTCTTCTTCTGAATAGCCCATCGACAAAAAAGCAATACAAACTACTTTTAATAGTTAAAATGATAAATTTCAACTTTTTACAATATCAATACGTCAAATTTATAAAAACAATTTTATTGTTTTCATAGCTTTCTTGATACTAACATGATTTTTTTTTCAATTTATTTATATTTTAGACTTAAATATCTCAAAAATGGTTCATGCAAATATCATTAATGTATATAATAATATATTGTTACAGACTTTAGTTAATGTTTAGTTATTAGAAATGTAAAAGGTTAGAATTATTTTATTTAGGTTAATAATTTATTAAAAATAGGTTACCTTAGTTTTTCCCTTTTTCAACGGCCATTGCGGATTATCCTGAGGGCGCTGGAGACATCCTTTTCACACTTTTCTGGCATCCTGTAGTAAAAGAATTCTTCCAGCTAATTCTAGACTTTTCCATTCTTTTCCACATTACTATATAAAGCGCGAAGGAAATCGGCACGGGCCAGTTTAGTTTTGCATTTAAAAGAGATAAGAAGTTGACAGATAGTTAAAGGTTAAACAGTTGTCACAATAACGTTACGTTGAATTTTTGTTACCATAGAAACGTTTGTGAACCTGTTTTGCAATAAAAAGGTGTAAAACCAGGATACGTGTTTTCATACGGGTTGTCACGGAACAATATATTTAAAATAAAAAAAAAAAGATCTTTTATTGTAGCGCATAATATACAGGGTGTTCCATTTAAAAAAGTTGAAGTTGCTTATATTTTTCCATTTTTTTATTGCGATATTTGTTTACTGATAATTTTAAAAGATAATATGGAAAAAATCCTACAATTTTTATATAAAACATTTTTTTTTCCGTCTTTAAAAATAAAGGCTCCAGAAGCCACGTAAATATAATCAAAGACCCTGTACTATGTATCAAAAGACAGTTTTTAATGTACCATTTTTTTTGCCAAAATAGGCAGGTCAAATTATGTACGAACGCCACTGGTGAAAATAAAAAATAATCTGGTACACTAAAAATGCTTTTTGATACATAGTACATTTATGGTATTACAGATATTAATAATAAATGTTTTATTTTTGAAAATTTTACCACCCTGTATCTCAAAAGTTCACACACTTAGGACATACGTTCATATGAATTTTTTTTTCTTAAAATGGAACCAAAAATAGCTTCCCCAAATATTGACGTACAATTAGAAAACACCCTGTATAATGTAAAAAAATTACCATGATATTTTATTTCTCGTAAACAGTTGATTTTATCGATGTCAATCAAGAATACCCTTTTTTAGTTTAAGGTTAAAGCTATTTAAAAATAATATTGTTGAGCCTTTATCATACAGGGTGTTAAAAACATTGCTATTATTGTGTCAGAGCTAGTCCGTCTCTGGCAAAGTAAATAAGCCAAATATGATTTAATGAGTTCATTTTAAGAAGACTTATCTAGTAGCCATAATATTACGAAAATATTAAATTACGCCTAGTATTTAAAAGTTATTTAAACAAAAACGATTTCCAGGGGCGTCCGTCCGTCATAGGAAAAAAGTTTATGGGAACTTGTCATAATATTTTTAGGTTTTCTATTAGATTCTGAGAGATTGCCCACATATTCTGGGGCACCCTGTATACTATTTTATCTACAATCGTTGCCTTTTAAATACATTCCAGAAGTATTCAATTTTTCCATAAAAACTGTTCTAATGTCTTTAAAATGTTACAACAAAATGTTTTTTTTTCAAAATTTAACTCACAAAACATTGTTGCCTTGTATGGTTAAAATAGCTATAACAAATTTGTGGTTTCTAATGTGCCCACTGTCAACTTAAAAATAAAGTTAATCCGAATATGGATTTAGCACGCGAAAGCTTAGAAAAATGGTTCCAGGTTAATGGAAACCGGTACGCCAAATTTATTGCCTCAAAAGTCTAGTCTTCGCTACGAGGAATAAAAGTAATTTTATGCAGTAGTTGCTAATCATGATACTATTACTCGAGAAGATAAACCCACGCGCATGAGATAAGCCTATCTCTCTCGCACGTCTGACGTCACTCGATGACAAACAGCGAGTTTTAATATGGCGTTCCGATTTCGGTTTAGATGTTCGATGGATTTAGTGTATTGTTTATTTATTTTTTGAAGCCAAACCCAGATTTTGTAACTTAGCAACATAATGCAACATAACAAAATATGTACTGATATTTTTCTGCAGAAGTATTAGTCTAAAGTAGGTAACTAAATTTATTTAAATAAAAACCATAAATCATTTTTTTGCGCTATAAAGTGTTATTAGTTTATTATTAATTAACAAGCCTTTAGACTTTTCATATTGCATATGTTTAAATTAAAATACTTTAAATAATTATAATCGTTTGTTGTTCGTTTTTTAAACCTTAATCAATGTCAAACGGGAATTTATATTATTTATTCTATACCTTATTTTTAAAGGCTTATTATCATAGCACGGATCCTAAATCCCACATACAATTAAGGAAATATCTTACATACTATTATAATAATCATAGAATATCTCATACACCAATATATAATAATCATAAGTAATGCCAAAATACAATAGACCTTAAAAAAGGCTTTAAAACACTGCTTTCCGACCGACAAGCAGAATTTTTGTCATCGAGTGACGTCATGCGCAACGTCGTACGAAATTGAATCGCCAAGTGGGTTTATCTTCTCGAGTAATAGTATCATGGTTGCTAATCAACATTGGAAACGTTAGTAATTTAAATTTAACTATAAAGTTTTAGCTTTGTTAGCTTTTTATCATTAAATTTTAAGGTAATTTTTTTTTTTATCTTGTTTTAGTCTCAATAAAAAATTGTTGTAGTTACCAATCCAGTATTTTATTGAGATTTTCTAAAATTATAAAATGACGAATACTTGGCAACAAAATTGAATTTTGCAGTAACTGTTACTTTACCGCAATAGTAAGGTAAAGTGGTAGTTACCGCACTAATAATAGTACGTATAACTTTACTTACCGCACGGTTCTAGATAATAGTATATTACATACCGAGAGTGGTAAGAAGCCCATTACACACGATTTCGAAAGTTACGGTACGAGCGTGAGCGAGTACCGTAATTCAAAGAGGTGTAAAAACCTTACCACTCGAGTTGTGTACTATACTTTTTCTACGACTTTATGTTTAGTTTTTTTATAAATAAAAGCAGAAGATTATGTAAACTTTAAGTAACAATACAAATAATAATACAAATATTTGCGTTGTCAAGGCGATGCTATTTGTTTCATAGCCAGCTTTACGTAAAATCTATTGAAAGTTTTCAAGATTTTGGGGGCTCGCGGCTAATGCGATTGTGGAACTGTTACGTAATATATATATTACGTAACTGCCCTTACGCACGTTTGGCTTCTTACAGTATAGTGTTTGTAATTAGAGACTTACTGATAAAGTAGACGGTGTGTAATTAGGTTCTTACTAATATAAGTAGAAAATAGTATATTACATACCGAGAGTGGTAAGAAGCCTATTACACACGATTTCGAAAAATTACGGTACGAGCGTGAGCGAGTCTGCGTATTCGAAAGAGTGTGTAATGGGCTTACCTCGATTATTACTATACTTTTTCTACGACTTTATGTTTAGTTTTTTTATAAATAAAAGCAGAAGATTATGTAAACTTTAAGTAACAATACAAATAATAATACAAACATTTGCGTTGTCAAGGCGATGCTATTTGTTTCATAGCCAGCTTTACGTAAAATCTATTGAAAGTTTCAAGATTTTGGGGGTAAATTGGGGGTTTTAAATAATTTATTTAAGGGAGGGTTTGAAAAAGAGATTATTTAATTTTTTATTCTTCGGGGGAAAAAAAATACTCTATATGATAAAGCCTGAGATTTATTAACATAATCATAACATAGATTAAAAAAAAATTAACTAACAAGGGTAATAATAAGTTTGATTAATGATCAAGGCCATTAAGGCTTAAGAACATTATTTGCAAATTAATGCCTTAGTTCATTACATTATTGCAAATTAATGCTTCAGTTGATTACATTATTTTTTGGGCAATCATTTATTTATTATATTGTGAAAATTATATTTTATGTGGGGCGTATTTCAGGTTTAGGCAACCAACTTAAGAGGTGCTTTAATACCTGTAATTTGAGTAGGTTATTCAAGATTATATAAATAGGCTCAATGTTTTGTTTTATGTATTTTTAGTTGCCTATACTAAAATCGTTTATTAATGAAAAATTATGCATTAATAAGGGTTATTAGTGCATGCTTTTTTATACGTAAATAGTACTCATAATTAAAGATAATCGAAAAAAGTTAATTTAGTGTCCAAAGTGATGGCCAAGTCAGAAATTCTTGCTACTTATTAAGAACCTCATTCGAGTCATTTTTTGAAAATATTTTGTGTGCCTCTTCTAGCGTTAAAACGATAACGTTTTTACCAATGATTTAAAACAGCTGCATTAGTTATTAGTTTACAGAAATTTACATTACAAGGATGGAAAAATGTTACTTTTCCTCCTGCGGATTATTGAATGCCCTACGAGAAGCAGAAAGCATTAAAATTCAAGGGCATGTTCCTAATATTATTTTTAGAATTAGTTTTTTTTCATAATATAAAAACTTTTCAAAGTATTTTTGTTATATTGCAAACCAAAATAATATTAGCCACTTAAGATCGTTAAAGATCAAAGTAGGTTTACGTGTTCCTAAGATTTGAAGCGTCATTTTGATAATATATTCATTAATATTTGAGTTTTTTTTTATTTTAAATGCGAAGTTATTTTGTCTTGGAAAGAAGGCGCGTTTTGAAGAAATAATTGAAAAAATTAGTTCTGATAGTGGAGATGATGTTCCCGAAAAAATTTTGGAACAAGCAAAGATAGTTTCAATTTATTACCAGTTAAATCCGAAGTACGATACAACATACTGTTTTCAAAACTAAATAAGGACAAAGTAAGAAAAATAACGGAAGGGTCGATTCTTGTGTACTCCTCTGACTGAGTTAAAACTTTATAACTTTTATTATTGCTTTAAAGTGATTATTTTGCTAATTGTACAAATAATAACATTTTTTTCCATTGGGAGAAAGGTAAATAGTTTTCCGCCCTAGGGAGAAAGCGTGGTACTTTCCTTTCCTAATTAAGGAAGGAAACATTTTCTGAAACTCTACAGCTAAAAAATTGACCTTTAAAATTTTGTAATGTATTGGTGCATCGTGTGCGCGTATAAACGTATAAAGTGAAATAAGCTTTCTTTTAATCAACTAACCCGTATCTTCTTTACGAAGAATAAATGTTCTCGCCCATTAGCGCGACGCGGTGCTACGCGATTAAATGCATCAGGTATACTTTACATGTAATTAAACTGAAGCCCGCCCATCTAGGCGATGCAAGCAAGCGACAATGTCGCCTGGCATTCGAGTCTTATCGGCCTTTTTCGGGATTCATCGTGAAGAATCTCACATGTTGCTCTGTTCTGTTATCACTGCATTTGCTCATCTGTTGTTATTTTTGTGACATTTGTATTTTATTATTATTATAATTTTTTAAAAATTAATCTAAATAAAAAAGTTGTTTAGTGGATTCTGATTTCAAGGTATGTGAAAGCAACTTTTTTTGGTGTTCTATAGACGTCTGTATTAAACTGAGAAGTTCAAAAAACTTTTCTTCCGACATGCGAAAGTATTTGAAAAATTTTCTTGTATCTTTTTTCAAATCTGGAAATAAGTGATGAAATTCTCCACACGCATTTATATTTCCATTAATTTCATGGACCCAAACTCTCCTTTTCTTTTTCTTTTCTTTCTCCTCCATAGCAGCAATTAATCCAAATACAAAAATATCTTCGCTTGATGAGCTATCCATAAAAACTCGCAACCGACTGCCACATTTTGAAGCCGCGTCGCGTTGCCTCACCCAGTGGGCGGACAATCCTGTCGCGTCACGTCGATTCGCATCGCATCGCGTCGCGCTAGTGGGCGAGAACCTTAAAAACGAAACGCAGACAACGAATTATAAATATTAAATATCGTATTTATCCTGGTCGCCTTTAATCATATTTTGAATGAAGTTTTTAAAGTTCTTTGAATTTTCTCAAACTACCTACTAGCAGTTTTGAAACGATAAAGTGTAAGAAAATGTGTTAAAACCCGGTTCAAGTCAAAAAATGTCTTAAAAGTCTATAATCACCATCTATAAAATTAGTAGTTCTTCCGAAGACTATATTCACAATTTTTGACCGTAGCGTCTGCGGGGCGGGGCAGACACCCCCAGTTTTAAAACAAGTTAACTAAAGTTGGTAAATAATTAATTTTTTAACTATATTAATTTATGTAATTTTTAAATTAAATAGTTGGGGCTTGGGGCCTCTCTATTTTTTGTAGTCAATATACTCCACTGCTTTATATGATACTTAAATTAATTCACAGACCACTATGTATTTAGGCGATTTATAGCTATTTAGGCAACAAGGTATTAATAAGGGCGATTAAGGGTTAAGATCATTAATCGCCAACTAATGGCCGAGTTAGTTACAATTTTTTTTTTGGCAATCATTTTTTTATTAAATTGTGGGAATGATAGTATTTTTTAGAATTTTTTTCAGGATGTATTTTAATTTTAAACCTGGGGTTTTAATTTTAGGTGACAGAGTTATAAATAAATTATTGTTTTGTTTTGTGTATTTTTGGTTGCCTATACTAGATTCGTTAATTAATAGAAAATCGCATGTATTAATGAGGGCAATTAATGACTGATGTTGTATACTTTAATAATACTTATAAATTAACGAAAAAATTATTTATCAGATGATTTCATTATTTTGTACAACTTAAACACATCCATCAGCATTAAGTTGCTCTGAATGAGTTACGAGAGTTTAATCCATAATAACCTTTTTATAACCAAACCTTTTGAGATTACCGTGACACACATCCAAGAAAAAGTTGAACATTTTCGCATAATTTAAAAAAAAAGCAACATGACATTCTTTATTAACAGATTATTTAAGGATCAGAAATGTAAATCAGTTTATTTTTATTTACATACACCGATCATCAATAAAATCAATAGTTCTATACTTTGCTTAATAATAAAAAAAATCTTATTCTATATGATCTTTTAAATGATTATTTTTTCATGTCGTGGTCGCGGGGGAATGTTCTTATAATTTTTAAACCTTAAAAACAAGGTTTAAAAATTATATGAACATTACGCCCGAGTATGGAAAAAAAGATCATTTAAAAGAGTATATGATTTCTTTTATTACTAAGCAAAGAATAGAACTATTGATTTTTATTGATGACCAGTGTATGTATAATAAAATATTGCCGAGAGCAATACGTCTTTGTGTAGAAAGGCAATGTTAAAAAAATCTACCGCAGAAACAGGTAATAATGGCATGGGAAAACTAAATAAGGAACCCAAACAAAATGATTACAGAGTAAAGGGAATAGAAACAAGTAATAGAGAAATTTGTTCTATTATAAATAACCTGATCAAAACAGTGTTAAAATATAAACTCTATAATTTTTTTACCTAATTATTTAATTACCAAAGACCAAAAGTCACATTTAATAAGAATGATAATTTAGTTTAATGTATTACTTAACAATAAAAACACATTAAATAAGTGTAGGTTTCAGAGCCGTCTCTAGGGGTGATTTAGCGATGGCCAGCCTAAGAAATATTTATCCTATAACAAGTAAGAGCTTGTCCATGAAAAAAAGTAAAACATATCTGAAAAATCCACATTTACTGTATCTTTATCCCTAAAATGTCTAGAATCTGGAACTTGTTGCCAGCAGTGGTCCTTTATCCCCTAATATTTTTTAAGTCGCATATTAATAAACTACCTCTTGTTTCCCTTGTACACACGGTACGTTAGTACGTTATCAGTCGAAAGAACGGACAATTCGGAGTAAAAAAGTACTCTTACCTCAAAACGATAGATCCTGTATTAATTGAAAACAATTTCAATACCAACCCATTAACTCAAAGCTGGGCATTTCCGGACCCATTTTAATAAGAACTGGGAAAAACCTTTTTTAGTGAAAAAG
>JAHBCN010025860.1:0-10965 GCA_019359885.1 Listronotus oregonensis | reverse complement strand
TTTGGTTATCTTAAAGAAAATATTGTCTTTATTTATATTAAAATAAATTGGGAATGCCAAATTTAGGAAGATCCCATATTTTCAAAATTATGTTTCTACCTATCATTGAAATATTACACCACATTTTCAGTAAAAGGTATGGCAAGGACTAAATATCTTTAAAACTGCTTAAGCTGCGATTACAAAATTTGGTATCTGTTTTTGGATATGCTGAATTAAACAATGTTATCGGCAGTACCGCCAAATTTGGTAAGGTCCAAAATTTTAAAAATTCTATCTCTACTAGTTACTGAAATATGACATCATTGCATTTTCAGTAAACTATCTGAAGCATCCTATTTGGGCTTACAATGTTACGTGTGCTCGAAACTTTAAAATCTGGCAACGTTACCTATTAGAGTTTAGTTCTGCATGCCTCAGAAGCCTCAGATACCAAATTTTATAAACTTCGCCTTAGCTTTTTTTAAATATTTACGAGTTGCAGTACTTTTTACTGAAATCCAATGTTGACATATCTAAGTAACTGGTAGAGATACAATACTGAAAATTTATTGCGGTGATAATAGATATGACATTTTATTTAAGGTAACAAATGGATTAAGTTCAGCGCAAACTAAAAAATAACTGCCAATATCACTATTTAATTCAGCATATACCCAAACCCCCAGTTACCAAATTTTGTAATCGCAGCTTAAGTGGTTTTAAAGCTATTTAAGAGTTGCAGTACTTTCTATTAACCCCGTATAGTACACCGAAAATATACTTCGCAGTCACCTTTAAATTGGTAGAAGGCTGTACGGTCTTTTATCGAAGAAAAATTCGAAAATGTCTGTTTAAAGACCTTGTAAATAGAGCTTTTAGTATGTTATTAAGTATAGTGTTTTACAAAAATAATTTTCGGCATGTTAAGTATACATTTAATAGTATCAATTTTAACATATTATACATCCCTAAGTAGTTCTAACCAACAGCCATTTTACTTTGTCGGTTCGATATGATAAACAAATAATTGTTACGCATTCATAGACAGCACAAAATTCGGCGGCAACGCATGTGCTAAAGCAATCCTCTGGCGCTCGCCGAGTTAAAACGATGTTTCGAGCGGGTCTACCTCAATATAGTCTATACTTCCTATCGCCAAAATAACCAAGTACGCGACGTCACGTATAGTTTATCAGCTAAAGGACAATGCTACCAAAATTATAGGAGGAGCCATAATACGAAATTTATTTATTATAAGGTTCGTTAGGAAAATTCATACGGCCGTAAATAGAACCCGCTACTAATCTTCGGAATTCTTAACATCAGCATCGTCCAAATGAGAGGTTTTAAGGACCCAGTTTTACCCAAAACTCTCTAGCTTAGCCCATCAATAGACTGTGAGTAACTTGTACCTGTGCCCACCGCTGTGATCGCACGTCGATGTCGTGGTTGGGCTTCAGTAGGATCTTTTTGTAACATGCGCTGGAGTTGCCGGTTGTCGGCCTCCATCCGGAAGCGTATGGGACGGGATCCGAAGCTAAGACGAACACGAGGCTTACCTGAAGGTGTTAGCATGCCATGCTGATGAGTGAATGGCATGCTGTGCCTGAAACAGGTGTCAGAGACAACAACGAGACGAGTAACTGGTCCTTAAAATTTGTCCATTGCTTTTTATCTCTTTTTGATTACATAACTTCCTATATGTATGTCTTTGTCACTCATCAGGGAAAGCGATCGTAGATGGAGCAGTCATCGCTTTTTTCGTGGCTGCCAAGTTGATTACAGATTCTATATTTAAGCTTTGCGCAGATTTTTGGTCTTTTTTTGACACACGCGAGATTAAGAGACAGAAGATACACCTGAATAAAAAAATGTTAACCTGACAACGCTGCTTCAAGAAAGTGTCGACGGTCGATCGATTTTGTGTTTGACATTTTTGTAAATGGCCGTTTTGTTTGAGTAATCTGTTTACGGTTTTTGTGATTTATTGTGCGATTTTAATAATTTTCCACCCAAATTTTTTTTACTTTGACTTTGATTATTGACTTCTATTAGTGATTAGTGTATATATTTGATTTGTGCTTTTTAACAGACAATTTAAGTCAACAGTAAAGGAGTTCTGTGAGAAGTGTGAATCTGCAAGAATAATTCCTCAATTATGTTCTAGACTATTGATAGCCCTTGCTATTCACCCTATTTTTAACAGCCAATATGGGAGCTATTACGTGCCTTGTTTGTGGTGCTAAAGAGTATGAGGTCTCAAAGATGCACTCATTTTCTGGAAATCTAGAGAGGTATGATAAATAAAAACTTTCTTACATATCTACATGAAAGGGCTTTTCGAAAACGGTGATCAGTTGAACCTGATTGATAAGATTATCTAATCTTATCTTGGAAAGTAAACCAAGATTGGTTTACTACTGTTCGGAAAGTCTAAGATCAATCGGATTATTAACAGCTAATATAATATTTTCTAACCTGCGGTCTTGGAGGGTAAAGGCAATTATTTTGATCAGCTGTTTTGTATCAATTTAAACTAACCTTTAAATGTTGAATTAAGAACGTTTTTATTGTTTATATTAAAACATAAAAAAATTGAAATTGAAGATGCTTATACATATATTACACTTGAAAATGCAAAATTCATTTACAGTTATAATATCTCTTCTCTTGATGCAGGAGGTTAATATTTATTCACAATGTTACCGTTATCAGCCAATAATAAAAGAGATTATTAAGATTCTTGTTTCCAAAAAGCCCTAAGAAAACTAGGTACATTTATTTTAAAATATTATTTTTTTTTTAATTCTTATTTATTTTACTGGATACAGAATTATCTAGGAAGGTAATTAATTATCCGTTTTGAGAAATATTATAAATTTTATTAATAGTATTGGTAATCATTACATATGCATTTGCATTTCTTCAAAGTTTTTTAATTATTAATAAACATTTCTTGGTACTCATTAAATTTTCTTAGATTTTCTAGATCTAGAATTTGGCAAGAAAAATTGGGATTGAAGTGTACCGGCGAATCTCTGAAAAACAGAAGAATATGTAGTAGGCATTTTGCCAGAGAGGCATATTTGGATTTAATATAGCAGCTCCGAAGAGATGCTGTTCCCATGTCCATTGAAGACACTCCATCTACATTTCAAACACATTTAAAATAAATTATTATACAGCAATTAGTTGGATTCATGAGCAGTATCCTTATGCTTTATCATAATATATGTGTGTTGGCCTAATTGTAAATATATACATTTTTATTGTTGTTTTTTCTAATGTTTCGGTAATGTTAATTTGTAAATTAATTTAACTGTTAATAAAGAATACTATTATTTGTCATAATTTGAATTTATGCCAGTTTTTTTGTTTCATTTATGAAAAACTGGCTGTTTCAGAAATAATAATCAAAAGCAGCATTGGTGCACTCAAATAAATTATTTGTTGGTTTCAGTTAATCAGTTACAACATATAATGATTATCTTTATGTGTAAATTTGATGAATTATGACTACCTGTATTTTTTTTTCCTTATATTTAATTTCATTGTCTGTAAAAAATGTATTAAAAACCAAATAAATGTAGTAGTAGTTTTTTCATTGAACCTCTGAGGATGTGTAAAAGATCGACCATTTTTTCCCATCAAAATCGGAAAATTGAAAGTCGCGGTTTAGGTATTATTATTATAATTATTTATATTAAGTTTAAGTATATGTATTTACATTTACAATAAATAGATAAAAAAATAAAATAGCAAGTATCAAGAAAAACTTTCAAATGACATGTTTATTGAATTCATCATTTTAAGTGTTTTTTAAATCTTATTTTGCAAAATTTGCTTAGGCAATTTTTACGTCACAATAATAAATATTAATTAAGTATTTTTAATACTTGAACAAGTAAACTTAAAATACTTATTATCGGTAATTTATTTTGGCTCATCAAGTGTCTAAATAAATTTTTCGAATTAAAAAAGAGGGCATTAAAATGAATAAAAAATAAATGTGCTAAGTTTGAAGGATTTTTCTCAATACTATATATTTTGTTATCAATTTATTATAGAAATATACTTCAACTTAATATAAATGTAAAAAAATGGCCCAAAACGAAACTTAAAATTTTCTCGATTTGAAAGGGTAAAAAATGGTTGATCTTTACCCACCTCCTTTTAATAAAACAAGGAAAAGAATAGAATTAGTAATTTGAATTTCGCGGGCAATGCCGGGGATCCGCCTCGGGCGCCTTCTGTGTTCGCTTTCCTTGAAGACAGACAAAGAAAGCATAACAGCTGTCTCTCTCTCGGATAATTTATTTATATTTAGTTGCTCGTCTCGTTGTTTGTCTCTGCAGGTGTCTTCAAAAGTGTCTCTGAGATACAGGGCGACCTCTCGAAATATCTCGCCCTACTGCGGTAATGCGGGGCGCTGCCGTGGCGGACTATTACCTTCCTAGCTCCAAATAGAAAGCGGAAAGAACCGCTTTCATAGGAAAAAGTGACAAAGGTGCGCTGACCGAAACGGATAAATCCGTTTTGAGAGGTGCCCCTAAGGTCACAACCAGACAAAGGTGCGCTAACCGAAACGGGTACATCCGTTTTGAAAGGTGCTCCTAAAGTCACAAGCGCGGGTTTCACGGGGAAGGGCAAATTCATCCCCAACAAACAGGTGCTTGGAAAAGGATCCGTGATTTCAAACAGAAGGCGGACAGAACCGCTTTTATAGGGAAAAGGGTTCCCGGCTTCCCTGGTGTCCGGAAGCGACACGACTAAGATTCCCATACCTCGGCAATGACACATTATTGCTGGGGGAGGTGAAAGAACTCTCTTCCAATTTGATCATCGGATTTATTAGAAGTCTGATCCTGTTGAAAGAAATATAAAAAGGTGAGTCACAAAAGACCGAGCGGTTGCGGTGGAGGGTGTAAAGCCCACTCACTTTTAAACTTAAACCTTTGGACCTAACCTGTTTCATAGCAAAAACACAGATCATCCCGCCCTCTTAACTGTTCACTTTATCTCACATCATCACTAAAAGCATATTACATAATAAATGTGTAAAAACTTCTTTTATATCTCTGTTTATGTTGATAGGAAACTAGAGAAACTAAAACTCTAACTTTGTCATTTTCCTTAATTTGTGAACTATTGACAAAACTTTTATTTTAATGTCGTTTACATTATCCTAGAACTATTTAAGTTAAGTTTTCATTTGCTTTTACTGTCCTTCTTTCCGTATAATCTTTAAATACTATTAATTTTATTTACACTTACCTTCTTAAGAGCTTAAGTTATCTAAAACATTAAATAATTAAAAGCCTAGTTTTAATCCTCTTGAAATTAATAATGTTTTTTTAATGGTAAAATTAGATGAGTTTTAAAGTTTGTTGAAAGGAGTTTTACAATGTCAGTTACAATATATTTTACCAAGTATGACTCCGCAAAAATAGCGATTTACAGATTGTACAGGGTGTCCTATTTTCGTGTGTTTTACGGGGTTTCTCGCTTATGAGTGAAGTTACAAAGATGCGGTTTTCGCGACACTGTGCTACTTTTTTGTCAAACGAAAGATGCCGCAAACAGATTTGTCCTAGCCACCTTAGTTTCTTCGCTACTGGGTGATTTTAAAAAAGTTGTATTTTCGGTTACCCCTCGTATCTAATAACTTATCGAAAAGATAAAAACGGGCCCTTATAGAACTTTTTACGCAGAATACAGTGGCGTACTTGAAATTTTTCTCGAATTTACTTTCTTTGAGATATTAGCCAAAGTTGCACTTTTTTAAATGGAACACCCCGTCTATTTTTTCGTCATATTATTTGCCACACTGAGAGCTTTCTAAAAATATAATATAGTCGAAACTAAAAAAAATAATCTAGTAATATAAACATTTATTAACAAGACAACCTAATGGATAAAAATAACAATTTTACGCTAGAATTATTCTTAGCCTTAAAAGACAAACTTAAGTACTAATTTTATACTGTTCGAATTGGTGACCATGATGTCTTATGCATTGTTGGCATAGCGTCTGTAGTCTTCTTAAAGCATTTTTAAATATAAAAGAGCGGGCTCGCAACTCTCTAAAGGCATTTTCCGTGGCCTCTCTTAATTCCTCAATTATTTCATACCTCCTCGAGTATATTTTACCTTCTAAATATCCCCACAAAAATAATCTAAAACTGAGAGGTCCGGAGACCGTGGTGGCCATCGAATAGGTCCGTGCGTGGCTATAAATCGATTAGGAAACTGCTGTTCCAACCAGTGTTGTATCACGTGAGAGTTGTGAGCCGGAGCTCCATCTTGTTGGAAATAGATGTCATTTACTTGAACCAATGGAATATCTTCCATAATAGTCATTGCTTTTTCTTGAAGGATTTGTATGTATCTATCAGAATTCAAATTTCCTTGGTAAATACAATAATTAAATTTTTCTTCCCAAAATGAAACAAGAAACATTGAATCCAAACCTTCCCTGGCGTTCCCTTGGAAAAATAACGTGTTCATTTTCCTGGCTCCAAAACCTTGAGTTATTCCTACTGAGGATAGCCGCACTGGTAAAATGGGCTTCGTCCGACCAAATGATCTTTCTTTCAAAATTATTCTGCCTTTCACACATATTAAAAAACCAGTTACAAAACTCCACTCTCCACTCAGGATCGCCAGGATGAAGAAGTTTATAGTTGTAAGGTTTGAATTTATGTCGTTTCAATATTTTTTTAACTTTTGTTTTGAATACTCCAATATTTTCTTCTATTTGCCTGCAAGATGTCCCTGGGGTATTTTCAAGTGATGCCAAAACATTTATTTTAGCTACTTCATTATCTTTACTATAATTATAATTTTTCGGCCTAGGTTTATTAAATGGCCCATATTGAATTAGATTGTTTTGTATTTTACGAAATATGCGCCTATCAGGCTTCTTTCAGGATATCTATATAGAAATCGAGAAAAAAGTCAAATTTGAAAAAAATATTATTCGTTCTTCTAACGTACCTATTTAGATAAAGCTCCGCCGCCCAATCGACGTCTTCGTTGGATAATATGAAGCATCTATTCATATTATACTTTTCAAAATGTTCAAAATTATGGTTTTGTGCCATATTTTTTAGATAAATGATAACGATAATCTAAAAACTAGCATTAAAAAATTCAATAGCAATCATTTGACGTTGATTAATTTGACTGTCATTAATTTAAACCAAAGCCGCCTATGTTAAAAAGTAAATAATTGCATGTTTTCATGCTGTTTATAAAAATAAGTTTCGACTATATTGTATTTTTAAAAAGCTCTCAGTGTGGCAAATAATATGACGAAAAAATATACGGGGTGTTCGATTTAAAAAAGTGCAACTTTGGCTAATATCTCAAAGAAAGTAAATCCGAGAAAAATTTCAAGTACGCCACTGTATTCTGCGTAAAAAAGATCTATCGTTTTTATCTTTTCGATAAGTTATCAGATACCTGAGATACGAGGAGTAACCGAAAATACAACTTTTTTAAAAACACCCTGTAGCGAAGAAACTAAGAGGGCTAGGACAAACCTGTTTGCGGCATCTTTCGTTTGACAAAAAAGTAGCACAGTGTCGCGAAAACCGCATCTTTGTAACTTCACTCATAAGCGAGAAACCCCGTAAAACACACGAAAATAGGACACCCTGTACATTGTATTGTACAATTTGTACATTGTGGATAAAAAGGGGGCGGCATTAAATTTTGCACCACATACCTACTATCTAACTTTTTTAACCTTTTAAGAATAAATGCCATTAAATTTGGCGTGAAATGATTTACCGCAATTTGTTTTTCTGGTTAGTTCTGCTTACTTAAATGATTTTTTTTAATACAGCAAACACGTATGTACGAAAAAATATAACCAATGATATTTTTCGATTTTAACCTAACGGTTAACTATAAGCTGTACCCTAATTATTCGGATATTATACATAAGCAGATAATTAAAGCTGGACCAATGCCTAATTCGTGTAATTATAATTTATGTAATAAAACGAACTCTCATTAAAACACTTGTGTTTTACTCAGTTTAATAATTATATTTAAAGTGACAAAGAAAAGTAAGCATCTGGTATTTAACATTTTATTTCAATAAAATTTTGCAAGCTTTCTTTATTTCTTTGTTTTTGTGAATAGTCTGAATGTCAGACTTAAAACAATCATAAATTTTAAGGCACAAATTGATAGCGATCCAGCCAAGACTGGTATTGCGCATATCCGGTTTATGTCAGTTTGGATACCGATGCACAACACAAACAGAAAAAACACCACTTTAGAACTCTTCGCACACCGCGCCTAGCCCCAGAAAAAGGACCCCATTAAATGGCGTAAGTCTCTCCTGGATCCCAGAGGGTAAAAAATTAGTTGACACGGCACCGCCAACCGTGATCTATGTAGCTTTTTGTCGCGTGACTTTACTGGTTGGAGGTCTAACAGAAACTCTACGGCTTATCTTGACGGCTTATTGGAAGCAAACCAAATATATCTCAACAATTGGGTGAGACAAGGTCCCAATTTTGTGCCTCATGGGCGTACGCTAACGGGGTTTTTAAAGGGTCATATATTTAAAAATAAACAGAATAAAAACATGGTAAACAAATTTAGCGTAAAAATTGTAAAATAAATCATATTAAAAGAAGGCAATGCCAATCTCATTTATAATAAAATGGACTTTGACAGTAAAAATTTTTGACAGATGGCATTTTTGGCAGATTATATTTGAACTAGTATGGTTGTGGAAAAATACGCCATTATTACCGCGTTATTTTTTTACCAACCTGGTTATTATTTGTTTTTACACTACAGGCAATAACGATGAAAGAAACCTAACGAGAAAATGTCGTATTTGCCAAAACACATTTTTATTGTTGTCCTAAAATCAATTGCTGCTGCTCTAATATGTAAGAGACATTTATGGCGCCCTTCTGCTTTTCAAATGGGCATAATTTTTTTTTATCCAAAACACGTCAAATCTCCTTGCCTATTAAAAAAACATTTGCTATTTACCTTTTTTTTAAGAAAAAAGGTTTGATTTTATTACGATTTACAGTTCACATCTGGCCCTTTAAAGTTGATGTCAGAGCAAAAGGGCTTGTGACGACACGAGGTCTGCTAAGTTCCAATATTGGTTTTTTTGGCTCAGTTTCTATATTTTATTGAGAGCAAAAACAAAAAATCCGTTGCGATCCTCTATTTCATTCCTAACAAACACAGAAAATCCATTCCTTTATTCTGATTTAAGATAAATCGGGTTAATATTAAATAAATATGCAACAAAATAAATGTAAAGGGTCACTATCAAAATCCATCGCAATTAAGACAAAAAACACAGAAAACGGCCTGAAGAAGTCTAAAATATGTTTATTATCTTTTAAGAAAAACACGGGGTAAGTAGTCACATATTTAACCAATACAATACATTTTTTGTTGTTGTTAGCATGATTCCTGAGTTTTTTTTTGTTCAAGTATTTTTGTCAAAAAAAAAAAAGAAGAACATAGTATTCCACTATTTTAATAAATAAATGAAAATGACACTTATCCACTGATAAAAAATCCAAAGTGTTTCAATATTCAGATAAGCCCTGCTTGGGTTTTTATTCACTTTTTTCTTATCCGAGATGGAATATTGGAACTTAGCCGCAGTGCCTTGTGTCGACCAGGCATTGTGCGTGATATGTGTGGTTAGCGGTTCGTGACGTGGACAGTGTTTTTGCGTAAACGTTTTGTATTTGAATTTTAAATGTTTGTAACTCTGTTATAAAATTTCGTTTTAAGAAAAATTTGACAGAAGTAGTATTTAAGTATAAAGGTTATTTTTAAACAATAAAAAGATATGTAAAAGTAACCTATTATTTTGAACCAAAAACACCTCAACTTATTTGTCAGAAGTGTGCAAAATTATAATTTTAGTACGATTTTGAATTTTGTCTCTGTTCGAAGTAATGATGTGCTGCTAGTATTAAGCTTTTTTAAAGTATTCTTATTTAAGATAAATCGGTTTAATGTCAATTAAATATGCAACATAATAAAACTAAAAAATCCGTTAATATTCATTGCAATTAACACAAAAAAAATTACAGAAACCGCTTGAAGGTAAGTATTTATGACTACTGACTTTTTAAACTAATGATATTTTTTGATGATGTTTTTTGTAGTCAAACGAAAATAAACAGCTTATAGTAATCTACTTATTTAATAATCACATGGAAATGATGCTTATCCACTGATAGAAAATCATAAGGAGGAAGGGGGTGTAGTGAGATATCACGTGTATTTATTTTGTTGTTGAACACGCCATTTCTAAACAACCGAAAAGCCGCGTGTAAGCTCGACTCGCCGTTGCCAGACAACTATTCCCCGTTTTTATCACGGTCCTTAATTTTCCAGAATTAATTTAATTATTCTTCCCTATAATCAAACATAATATTCTAAAAGTTTAAGATACTTTGTACTAAAAAAATACACTTGATTTTAGGTAGGGGGGTTAGTCTTAAACCTACACCATGTATCACCGGTGTGAAAGGGGGTTAAAAAAAATGATAAAAAACTTCAAGTGATTAATGGACGACCCTTAAGTCTATGAATTTTCGTCATTTACAGTTTTGACCACCCTGTAACTTGACAAAATCCCCAATTTGGTAAAGAACAAATTAACACTTGCAATCTGAAAAATAAACAGAGCGCTGTATACTGTCGAATCACATTTATACAGAATTTTCGGCCGCGCCTCACACGTAATAATCTAAAGCTCTATGTCAAACTATTCAACCCTATATTCACGTATCACCCATTGCCTCTTTTCATTTAGGTTGTGACCAATTTATGGTGTATTGAAAGGGGGCAATTTGGAACTGTATCACCCTAATTTCTTTGTGCGTTAGATTGAAATGCAATGAAAGAAATAAACATCAGTGGAATAAAAGGATATGTATACTCTGTTTCAAAATTAAAGTTTAGAAGTGAATTAAT
>JAHBCN010025859.1:0-10933 GCA_019359885.1 Listronotus oregonensis | reverse complement strand
CACAAAAGACGGGTTTTTTTTAAAACCCCGGAAAATAAGCCCAAAATAAAACCAATCTTGGGGTTATAAAAACGTGGGAAACAAGGGAGGGATTGAAAAAAAAAAAGTTTAAAACCCCAAAAAAATTGGGGGAGGCTGCCCCGGTAAGTAAATCAGACCTTCGGGGGAAAAAAAATACAGATAATTTAAAATAATTTTTTATCCCCCCGGGGGCATTAACTCTTTAAAAACTAAAAATTTTTTGGGGAAACAAAAAATTTAAGGGCGAGGAAAAAAGAAAAAAAACGACGAAAAGGAAGACTTTTTCAACGCACCAGCTAAAAAAAAATCTAAGAGCCAAAGGAGAACCCAAAAAATTTTTTAATATTTGGGGGAAAAAAAAAAAAAGACCGAACATGTGAATTTCAAAACTTTTTTAAAAGGGGGAAAAAAAAAAACTGTTTTTTTTCCTAAACACTGAGCGGAACCCTTTTTTCCCGGAAAGATATTTAACCAAAAAAAATTTCACAAACGAGAACTTAAAAATAATGTTCAAAAAGGGGCCCCAAAATATCCACATGAAAAAAGATGCTAAACAAACAACTCAATTTACAAGTTTTTTTTTGCCAATTTTTAAATTAAAAACCCAAACCATCGTTTTTAAAATAATTTTTAAAAGCAACGATATAAAAATTTTTTATCGTTAACGATTAACGTTAATCGTTAAATCGTTCGGGGTAACGCAACGTTTAAAAATTTTTATTTTTTTGGGTAAGGGGGGGGGAAATTAAAAGTTAATTTTTGATTAACGGTGCCCAGTTATGTCTGGGGAGTTAGAATGACTTCACCAAGAAAACTCGATCCAAAACAGAAAAAACCCAACCCTTATAATTTTGTCGTATGACGTAAAAATCAAAAACATCCACAACATTTTTTTGACGGGAGTGCAAACCTCCAAAGGGAGGACTCTTTTTTGGGGTTTTGGGTTTTATTTTTTAAAAAAAAACAACCCGGTTTTTTGGGGTTTCATCCAAAATATGAAAGAAACTACGAAGACTGAAAATGTCCCCCTTACTGTTGTTTTTTATGAAGAGACAGCAAGCCAACCCCCCCCCCTTTAGTAAAAAACCCCGGGTTCTAAAACTCAACCCCAAAAAGCCCTTATAAAGATATTAAAAAAAAATTTTTAAAAAACTTTTAAAAAAAACCTATTTGAATAAAATTTTTGGGAGGGATTCTTTTTTTTGCAAATGTTTGTAAAAAATTTATTGGGGGAAACCAGCTAAGCGGAACCAATGACTTTCTATCGGGGGAAAACGAAATAAATTTAACATTGGCCAAATATAAAAGAAATTTGGGCAAAAATTTTTAAATTCCTTTGATTAATTTATTTCTTTTTTTTAAATTGAGATTTTGTTTATGAATCCATTCTTTTTTAAATTTTTATTTCTACACTATTTAAAAAAATTTTAAAGCCAATCAACTGAAACCACACAAATGTATTAAAATATATTTGTTTGAAAAAAACCCCGGTGAAAACCCGTAAAATTTCTGAATTTTTAGAAAATTTTAAAGAATAAACGGCTTATCAAATATGGGAAAAAAATTTTAAAAGTACTTTTTGTTGAAAAAAAAAAATAAAGGACCCCCTTATCGTTTTCGAAGCTAATATTATTTATTATGTGTTTATTTAAAATGGGGCACGCGTAATTTTGGGGGAAAATAACACCGAGTAGACAATGTTTTATCTAACATCTGAGAAATCATAAAACAGGAAAGGGTTTTTTTCAAGAACTGAAAAAACTAAAGGTTTTTTTGGGGAAAAGGGGTTTTTAAAGAAAGGTTTATTCTTATTTCGGCGTTTTCGTTGATTTTTGCCTTCGGCAGCTGTTTTAATTTTTTTCTGAGCATTCAATTTAGTTTAAAAAATTTTTTCGGGGTTTTTATAAAACTGAAAATTATTAGCAATTATTCAAAAAATTTGACATTTTAGATTCCCATTTGGGGAAGGGGGTTTTTTTAAATTGAAGAATGGGGAAAAAATTTTTGAAATTTACCCGGGGGGGGTTGCAAGGATTTAAACTTTATTTTTAAAAAAGATTTAAACCAAAAAAATTTTTTTTTTAAAAATTTTTAAAAAAAGATTAAAATCAAAAATAAAAATTAAAAAAATAATTTTTTATGAAGAAAAAAAGAAACAAAAAAAAATTATTTTATAAAATTAATTATTCAAGCACATAGATAAAATATTATTGCAGAAAATATTCAAAACAAAAACAAATTTAATTTAAAAAATTTTTTAAAGAAAAACAGTTTGGCAGCTTTTTCAGTACCAACGATTTAAGTAAAAAACCAAATGTTGAAAATATCCCTCTACTGAGCAACCGTCCAAAAAGGGTTAATTTGGAATTCTTTTTCAAAAACCGTTTTTGGGTTTCCCCGTCAATAGGTTTTCCTTTGGATATTTTGAAAAAAAATATCGTTAAAGGTCTGTTTGGGAAACTTAGATTAGTGGAATAAACCACCATCTGGAAAATTTTTTTAGTTTTTGAAAATTTTTTTTTTAAAAAGCAAACTTTTTTTTTCGATAAAAATGCCAGCAAATGAAGGGGTTATACATTTTATATCGTTTTTAAATTTTTTTTCAGGAAATGTAGATTATTTCTTCAAAGTTTTTTTCCCCAATATTTTAAATTGCTCTACAACATCTGAAATAGTTGGGTGGGTTTTTTTAAACCTTTATGGAAAGGGGAAATTGGTTAAAGGGGAATTTTGAGGTAATCTTCAGCATTTTTTTAAAAATTTTTTTAATTTTTTTCCTGATAATTTTTTCTTTTTTTTCTATTCTTCACTGTTTAAAAAAAAGTATGGGCCATGATTCGGTAAATACTTGCCAGTTCCAAGGAGTTCCATCAAAATCACTAGGTATATTTTTTTGTTTCCTTTTTTGGCAAGGCAGATGCAAAATGATTTTCCTAAAGTACTTTACGATTTGGACTACATGCTTTTATATCAACGTTTCCCCAATCTTTACATAATAAATTTAGTATATGTGTAGCACAGCCATATGCTATTACATTAATTTATCAGAGCCTTTATTTCATTTCGCATTGCAGACATGTTAGCTGCATTATCTGTCACGAAACATACTGTACAATCATACTTTTTTTAGTTTTTTAAAGGGGCTGCAATTTCTGTTAGGGGGATTTTGTTTTTGCCCCAGTTGTATCTAATTCGAATAAAAGGGGGAGCCTTTTTCTGCAGTAACTGTTGCACATATTATGCAATTGACCATCCACGAGTGAAAACAAACGTTTTTTAGACCCAACCCCCCAAAGCATTTGTTTTTTTTCGGTATATAGCCCCAACAGTCTGCCTGACACATCGTTTCGACGGGGGGTAAAAATCCAGTCGCAGTAGTCCCATAGCTTTTTAATTAAAATTTTTCCAGGGTGAAACTGCAAAAAGGGAATGGGGGGCCCAACTTTTATCAATTTTTTTTTTGGTTCTAGAACTAGTTAACAATGTCCCCCAAAAATTTTAACTAGGAAAGACGCCCGCCGGCCCCCCTTTTAGGACCGGTAAATCTGGGTTTGACAGGAATTTTCAAGAAACAAGGGTTTTTGCAAATATTTAATAAAGAAAAAAAGAAAAATTTAAATAGGAGAATGTTTAAGAATAAGGCACGTTAAACTTCGATTTTATTTTTCATTTTTTTTTAAAATCTTTTTTTTTTTTTTTTTTAAACATGATTTTTCAAACCCCCCCCGGAATTATTTTGGGGAGAAGAAGGGCAATGGGGGTATTTCCGAAAAAAAAGAGATTGTTTGACAAGGAGTGAAATTTTTTTAAATGGGGGATTTAAGAAAGATAGATAAAAGAATTAGCAAAAAAATTTTTGTTTTTTTTAATTTAAAGAAAAATTAGCCCAGCGTTTATGGGGTAAATAAGCTTGAATTTTAAAATAACAAAAATTTTTTCCTTTTAAAAATAAATCCGATGGTAGAACCCAAAATCCAAAAATTTGAAAAGAAATGAAATGGAAACCTTTTTTTACAGGGGCCCGACAGTGAGAATTTTTTTTAAGAAAGTAGCTTTGATTATGGGGATTACTGGAGCTTGTAGATGTAATGAGTTAACACATTTAAAAATTGAAAAAAAATTTTTAAAAAAAAAAAATTTATTTTTGTGTTGTTGACACAAAAAACCAAAAAAAAAGTTTTATTTTAACCCCAAGGGTTTAAAAAAAAAACCCGTTGATTTGTTTAAAAATACATTTTTTTCGACCAGAAAACACCAGCCACAGCAGCTTTTTTTTCTTTATAAAAATGATAAATGTAAATCAGGGGGGTATAAAACCATGTCAAAAAAACCCCCCCCAAAAGGGATTTAAACCTAAATTTTAAAAACAAGGCCCTGTTTAAGAAGATTCTCCGTTACCCCCCGTTTGACTAAAAATATAAACCCCAACCCACAACATGGGGTTTAAAACACAATTGTGTTTTTATGTTTACCGCCTAAATTGACACAAATAATCATTTTAACTAGCAGATGTTGGATAAACTTAATTAAATTAATTGGTTTGGGCTACTAGGGTCGAGAAAGTTTGGGTCATATTGTCTGTCTATGTTTTAAAGGAATTGATTTCTGATAAATCAAAAATTTGGAGTAAAACAAATCTAAAAATTAAAAAGAAAAAAGGTTAACAAACTTCATTTTATAAAACTTATAATGACAACAATTTGGGGGGGGGAAGGGGGCTTAAAAAGTTACGATTATTAGAGGGGCGGGGGGGGGTTGAACTACGCGTGACGTAACATTTTTTTTTTTCCCCCCCTAAAAAGGGGGTCGATAGAGATAATTTCTAACGCAATTTTTAAGACTTTTTTTTTCCCCCAAAATTTGAATTTTATTTTAATTTAGCAATTTTCCGGTGTTTTACGCCACATAACTGTGACTTTTAGGTAAAAATGATTTTTTGGTGGTTACGTAACGTTTTCCCGGGGGGGAAGGAGGGGTACAGAAAAACGTAAGGGAGGGGGGTACAGGGGGGGGGGGGCCAAAAATCTAGGCGGTGGCGAGTTTGGGCGCCCGCCAAGGGCGCAGCTACCTGGGGGCGCAAAATCTGCCATAAAAAATATTTTTTTTTTCAGTTGTCAATACCGTAGTCATATTATTATTATTTTTTCCCAAAAAAATTAATCAAATAATTAAATTAAACAGAACAATTTTATAACAAATTTTCAACTTAAATTTTTCCCCCTTTTACTTATTTTTAAGTTTAATCATCCGCAAATAAGGATGTACAGCTAACTTATATTTAAATTTTTTTAGTCAGAGAAAAAACAGTTATTTTAAGTAAATCATGTCTCATTCAAAGAGGGGGCCCCTAATATTTTCAAAAAAAAGAAAATATATAATTTGACAAAATTTTTCCACAAAATTGGTATTTTAAAAAAAACAAAATTTAAAAGGATCAAAAACTTTAAACATACAACTTGCACTTTAATTTTGTAAAATTTCCGAAAAAAAAAAACCCTTTTTTGTTGGGGGTTTTCTACCGGGTGGTGCATCGCCAGACTGGCAATAGGAAATCCCATGTAAATTTTGATACATTGAAATTTTGGGGCCCCCATTGAATTTACCACAAAATGACTATTTTGAAGACGTTGATAAGATTAGCTCAGATTCAAATTTTTTTTTTTGATAAGGCAATTAAAAGTTTTTAAAAAAAAAAATATTTGTATAACGTTGCATATCTGCTACATACCTTAATGAATCCACCAGTAATAAATAAAATGTCTTTCAATTTTTTAAATTTATTTTTTTTTTTGTATTAGTTATTTCAACATGTGTTACAGTATTGAAGAGAAAATAACAATGATTAAATGGTATTATATGGAACATAGTTATCAAAAAACATCCGCCATTTTTTACTTTTTTTCCCCCGACAGACACATTCCAAGTAAGACAACAGTTTAAAATAAATGTTCATAAGTTTGAGACAAAAAATTGTTATTAATATATGCAACTGCTTAGAGCATGGAAGATTCAAGAAAATAATCCCCCTTTAGATTTTTTTACTTCAAAAGAAGAAAATAAAGGAATTAGCCCCCAGGCTTTTTGGCAAAGTTGTAGGAAAGAATCACAGCACAGTACTACGCAAATTAAAGAAATATAAATATCATCCGTATACAGAGTACAAGAGTAGATTTTTGTTTTGAAGTTAGGGAAAAGGGGGGAATAACGATAGGGACTTGTTACGCAATATTTGTTTTAGTGACGAATGCACCTTTAAACTAAACAATGAACCAAACGTTAAAAAAAATCAGATACGGGGGCAAAGAAAAGAACACAGATTTGTATCTAAAAGACTCAATACCCTAAAAAGGTAAACGTTTGGGCGGGTATATTTTTGGGTATCGGATTATTGGCCCTTTTTTTTAATTTACAACAAAATGACTATTTTGAAGACGTTGATAAGATTAGCTCAGATTCAAATTTTTTTTTTTTGATAAGGAAATTTAAAAAATTTTTAAAAAAAAAAATATTTGTATAATCGTTGCATATCTGCTACATCCCTTTTAAAGAATCTACTCAGTAATAAAAAAAAAGTCTTGTCAATTTTTTTAAATTTATGTTTTACTTTGTATTGTTTTTTCAACATGGGCAGTATTGAAGAGAAAATAAAAAATGATTAAATGGTATTATAGGAAATAGTTATCGAAAAGTATCCGCCATGTTCTTTTTCTTTTTTTTTCCCGACAGACACTTTTTCCCAAATAAGACAACAGTTTAAAATATAGTTCATAAGTTTGAGACAAAAGGTACTGTTATTAATATATGCAACTGCTTAGAGCGATGGAAGACCCCAAGAAAATAATCCCCCTTTGGGGTGTTTTACTATATAGAAGAAAATAAAGGAATTAGCACCAGGCTTTTTGGCAAATTTTTAGGAAAGAATCACAGCACAGTACTCCCCAAAAATTTAAAAAAATATAAATATCATCCGTATACAGAGTACAAGAGTAGTTTTTTTTTTTGAAGTTATGGAAAGGGCGAATAACGATAGGGACTTGTTACGCAATATTTGTTTTAGTGACGAATGCCCCTTTTTAAAATAAACAATGAACCAAACGTTAAAAAAATCAGATACTGGAGCAAAGAAAAGAACACAGATTTGTATCTAAAAGACTCAATACCCAAAAAAAGGGAAACGTTTGGGCGGGTATATTTGGATATGGATTATTGGCCCTTTTTTTTTTGAATCACAATTTGGGAACAGACACTTTTTTAGAACTATTACAAAATCAAGGGGGGCCGGCTTTGGGGAAAAAGTTGCACCTGAAAAAACAAGACATTAATTTTTTAAATTTTGGATGGTTGTCCTGCACACAATTCACGAGAAGTAAAGGAATTTTGTTCAAAATGTTTTTAATGGACTCACTATAGGACCAAATTACACCATAAATTGGCCAGCTAGGTCTCCTGATCTTTCGCCAAACGACTTTTTCCCTTTTTGGGGGAAAAATAAAAAAAGATATTTATACAAATTTGAGTTATAAAAAATTTTGAAGAATTAAAAGTTTCAATTTTCAGGGGGGTGCGATCGACTATCGGCATTTCAACTTCATAATGTAAGAACTGAATTTTATAACCGTTTAGGATATTGTTTAAAACAGTAAACGGAGGTCTGTTTGAGCATCAAATTTAAAAAAAAATTAGCTTTTAGTTTCAATGTGTTGTGTTAAAACGTATTTTTAGATAGATTTAAGTGTGTTTTTCACCTTCCTATGAAATTGTTCCATTATGTAAAAATCTCATTATGTAGTTTAATGTAATTAATTGTATTTAAAATGATTAAAAAAAAATTTTTTTCTCTTCAATACTGTAAAACATGTTGAAATAACTAATACAAAGGGACACGTGAATTAAAAAGTTGAAAAGGACTTTTTTTTTATTACTGGTGGATTCATTAAGGTTTTGCAGGTATGCAACGATTTTACCAATGCACCACCCGGTATTCTCCAAAAAACCCCCCGGTCTGGATGGGAGGGGGGGCAAATGTTAACCCCCCCCAAGGGCGCGGCCGTACCTAGATACGGCCCTGCATGGAGGGAGGGGGGCCCCAAAAATCTTAAAAAAATTTTGTTACGTAATAATTAAACGCTCCCTTATTCTATTTTTGTAAGAGCTGTACTTTAATTTGAAATTCCCAATTGTTTTTTTTTTTTTAAAATATTATTAAAAGTGATTTAAATTTTTTTTCCTTTTTTTTTTTTTTAAATTTGAATAGTGAACTCTGCCCAAGGGTATCCACAGTCCTAAATGGGGGGTTTTTCACCGAAATATGGGGTTATTTTGCCTAAAGCGGGACCTCAGATCAACCATTTTGTAAGAAAAGTCAAGAATATTAAATTAATTGGTTTTATGAACATGTTTGGGACCGCAAACCCCTCTTTAAAAAAAACCGTTACTTAACATCCCCAAAAAAAAAGGCCGATTAGAACGTGCAATGAAAGTAATAAAAGGGGGAATTTCCTATCGACCGATCGATTCATTTGAGAAAAAAAAAAAAAAATAAAACCCCCCCCGTCACTTCGGTGTGGGGAGGCCTGTTTGATCATTAATTGCACAACGAACAACGAAAAAAAAAAATCAGTGGAAAGTCAGTTGAATTTATCTTTTAATTGCCGTGTTGCCAAGGGGGATGCGTTAGGTTTTTTTTTAAATTTGAATTCAATTTAATAATACTGACATGGATGGCTCCTCAGGTACTGTGGAGAAAAACACGTTTATTTTTTCGAAATTAAAACGGGTTTCCCTTTTTTAAAACCCTTTTAAAAAAATTGAAAAGTTTACTAAACAGTTGTACCAGTGACTTTCGTGCTTTTTTTTTTGAAAAAATGCCTTCTTCACTTTCAAATAATAAATAAACGAAAGAGAAAAGTTTTTTTTTTCTTCACTTTTAAAAATTTTTTTTCCAAAAAAAAAAATTTTTTCCCGGGTCCTACCTACCGGACCTACATGTGGCCCCAAAGTTTATTGTTTTTTTCAACTAACAGTAGCAGGAAAAAAGAGAAATCAACGAATTATTGTGGAATTTACTAAACGGGCGAATTTTCGAGAGTCCAGCCGACAAAGGAGAAAAAAATTTAAAAACAGTACGAAAAATGATTCGACTCATCGATCCATTATCGAGCGGTCACCGTACACCAAAAAAATAGGTTTAGCAGAACGCAAATACCTCCAAGATTAAAAATATAGACACGAGCCACAAAAAAATGACAAAGTTCCCCCGTTTTTCAAAAAACCTGTAACGGGGTTTAAAACAATGCAACGTATAGGGTTAAATTTTTTTTTCTGCTCATAAAATTGGGAAAAAAACAAGATTTATTGTTCTACATGCTATATTTCCCCCCTTTAAAAAAGGGGGTTTAAATTTAACCCCCCTTTTTTTTGCAAAAATTAAATTTTGGGGGCCTTTGCAAAAGAAAAAAGTCTTTTTTTTTACATGGTATACGGTTTCCAAAGTTTTTTTTGCCCCCCAGAAACGAATCTTTAGAAAAAATTTCTGAAAATCATGAGAAAAAGGAACAACTTTTTTTTTTTTGGGCGGTTCTAATTATTTTTTTTTTTCGAACATGTCTAATGAAAAAAATTTAAAAGGGGGGGGTTTAAACCCCTTTTTTTAAGAGGATGTATGGC
Organism: Listronotus oregonensis; assembly: GCA_019359885.1. Lineage (NCBI taxonomy): Eukaryota > Metazoa > Arthropoda > Insecta > Coleoptera > Curculionidae > Listronotus > Listronotus oregonensis. The sequence goes on along the minus strand of JAHBCN010025859.1, from coordinate 1,246 downwards.
TACGAACAATAAATCTTGTTTTTTTCACAAGTGTCCAGACAAAAATTTTGAGCACTCAGGTAGCGTTGCATTTTATCGATTGTAGGGGAATTTTTTGGTGTTTGAAAATCAAGCAAAAAAAACCCTTTTTTTTTTGGGGCATTTTTTAAAAAAAAAATCTTTTTATACGGGACTTTTTTAAAAATTTTTATATGATGTTAAGTTTTTGGAGAATTCTTAAATTGCAATTTTTTTTTTAGCTTCTTTCCCTAGTGTAGCGAACAACCCAAAATAATAAGTTCTTAAAGGTGTGTTTTAGAACGGGGGGCCCCTTGAAAAAAAAAAGGAACACGGGGGTTTTTTGGAGCATTAAACGAATCAATGGTCCGTTTTTTTTCTTACCAGAACTCTTAGTTCTGGGAAATTTTCAGTCCTTACATTAATCTCAAACCAAATAGCACAATCTCCTCTAAAAATCTTATTTTCACTAAACAAGTCACTGAGCACGATTTAAATTTAAAAAAAAATGCTTTTCAATTGTTTCCCCTAAAATAGGTTTTTCCTGTAAATGGTGTTTTATCATAAAATCATTGAAACTAAAAATTTAGGAAATACTGTGCCGTGTTCAGGTTAAGACAAAATTGTCTTATAAGTCAAAAACTAGGGGTTTCCCAAAAACACCCGTAATTTACGTGTCACGTTTTAACTAAGAAAAATCACATGAAAATTTAGTGTAGATATGGAGGTAGTAATTATTTGTATAACTTGGTGGTAGAAGTACCCTGTTGTTTAAAAGGTGCCGTAAAATGCAGTATCTAAAAATTTTTTGGGGGTTTTTACATCGTTGACGGAACTGAAACAAAATAGGGGGGGAAAATCTAAAAATGCGGCACCCGCGGTATCTAAATTTAGACCTTATACGCCTTCGTAGGCTGTCCTAAGCATAAAAATCTAGATTCCATTTATATTAGAAACCAAAAAAAAATTGAAATACAAGTATTGGGTACTTGCTTATATATTCTTTTTTTTAAAGACGGCAAATGGTTAAATTGCAGGTGGACTGGGTCATGGGGCTCCCGATTTGGGCCCGTCGGTCGGCGCCCCCCAGTCTGGGCGCCACCTGCAAGGCCCCCCCGGGCCCAAAAATTTTTGACCTTTGGGCCCAAACACAACAAAGTTTTAAAAAGGGGTACGGTATTTTTAACAAGATAATAGTATTGTAATTGTACTAATTGTAGTATTTATGGAGCCGAAAAACGAGTTTACG
>JAHBCN010025858.1:0-10942 GCA_019359885.1 Listronotus oregonensis | reverse complement strand
AGGCATCTGAAAAAAAAAAATTAGTGAAAAAATTTAACTGGCTAGGTTTTTTTAGAAATAAATAATTTTGCCGGGGTTTGACGATAAAATTTAATCACATTCACGAAGAAATTAAAATACTGAGTGTTTTTTGAAAACGAAAATGTTTGCAACATTTTGAAAAAATTTTAAAAAAAAAAACAGCTTAAGTTTAAGATCTAAATATTGACCTTAATTAAAAAGAGACAATACTAAGATCTAAATATTGACCCTAATTAAGGAGAAACAGTACTTATATTACTTAAATAATTTATCAAGGCATGACGTGTTAACTTCAGAATATATAAGTCAAGAGGCATGAAAGTTAAGCGAAACCAGACAAGGGAATTTGCTTTGGGGTTTGCATGATTATCTTCAGGGCCGTATCTGATGGAGGGTTTTGGGGGTTTAAACCCCTTCCCCCCACCCCCCGAAAATCTTATAACGTAAAATAAAATAAGAACGACTGGTAACTATATCTCTTTTTTTTTCTCTGAACAATATATATTTTACTTAGTCACGGTCAACAATACAAAACAAGCATCTGAATCACTCTATTGGCCAAAAAAAAAAATAAAAACTTCAAAACCACTTTTCTACATTAAAAATTAAGATAAAAAATTTTTAAAAAAACTAATCATAAGATCTGCGGGTAACGTTTTAGGTGCGTCTATACTTAAGATCAATGATATTTAAAACCTGCACCACTGCTCCGTGACTTTTAAAAAAGGGTTTCCCAGAGTCTTGCTTATGAATTAGAATATAATTAAAATTTTAAACCTAAACTACAAAAAAATAAATATTTTTTTTTTAACGTACAAACTATATTATTAGTCAATATTGGAGATAACATTGAAAAGCATTCTTTTTTTACTTCCACTTTTTTTGATAAAATTTTCACAAAAACATTCAAAACTAATAAAAAAAAAGCATTACAAAAGTGTTATTAAAAAGGTGGACTATCAGACTGAATATAGAAAAAAAATTTTAAAAAATTTTTTTTAAAAAACCGGGGAATTAAAATTAAAAAAAACTGAGATGACGAAGAACGCATAAAAATCCCAAAAGAATAGTTTCAAGACAGCAGAATCGTTCTAATGTCTTGGTAGCTACTGCTGAAGAATATTTTCGAATTAAGACGAATTCCTTTTTTTGATCACTTTATTAATGGTGATGAGCAAAAAGACCAAGACCAAGACCGGGCTATTTTTGGTTTTTATTCTTTGCAAGAGTCTTCTGGTCTTTTTTTTTTGGTAGTAATAATTTAAACTAACAATATTTAATAAAATATATATATTTTTAATACTTTTAAATAAATAAAGATGGAGACTATATTTTTTGTTTAAAATTTTTTTAAAAAATCCCAAATTTTTAATTACATGTACATTTAAATTTTTGGGGTTAAAAAATATTTTAAATGTAGGGGTTTATTTATTTATAGCGCTTCATTTTAGTGAGGGGGGAAAAATTTAAATTTTCTTTGAAGAAGCATATAAAATTACAATACTAGTACCCGGGGGAAAAAAAAACTTTTAATTTAAAAAAGATGTAAAATTGAATGAAAATGATTCTGATATGTAAACATTGGTTTCTAATTTAAAAAAAAGGTATTTAGAAAGCTTTTCAGTTCAAATAAAACTTTCTATGTTCAAATTAGTCAAACATTTGCCGTAAAAGGGGTTTTTTAAAAAACTTTATAAACATTCTGCATATACAAGGTGGTTTGATAGTGCGACAAAGTCGATATATCCGAAACCGTTCATAAGGGAAAAACCCCAATATAAAAAAATTTTAAAAAAAGGGGGGTAAAATGTAAAATAATTTTCTATTTCAGAATTTTTTTAAAAAAATCCACCATTACTCAAAAAATTTTTTTTTTTTAGCTTTTAACCAAAAAAAAAAAAAAATTATAGCAAAAAATTCATTTAAAAAAATCGTTTCCCCCCATATAATTTTGGAAATTTTGAACTGTCATATAGGTACAATGTCGACGTAGATGGTTTTTTTTTATCATTTTCGGTTTTGACAAAAAAAAACGTCATCATTATACTTTTGGCATTGTTTTGACTTTTTTCCTCTAAACCGGAAGGAAATTTAAAACCATTTATATAAAAAGGATTCCTATAGAAAATGACAAATATATGTTTTATTATAACCCCCCACTTTTACATTTATATCTTAATTTAAAGGAGCAAAAATAATGATGCCACAACATTAGGAATAGGTAAGTAATTTTCAGCTTCCATAACTTTTGGGGCTCTTAGTTTTTCTCTGTTTAAAAAAAAGGTTTTTTGGGATATCGAGGGCCCGGTTTGGGTTTGCACAACCCCCAAAAAAAGGTTTAAAAAAAATTTTAAAAAAAAATATATTAATCATTATATAGTTACAAATTGTTTAAAAATTCGATCATCTGTATTTATTGTTTTATTAATGTTTTTTCGGGGAAATAACAGCCAAATTTTAAAAAAATTTGACTGCTGTCGCTAAAATATCTTAAAATTTAAATGGGGTCGCGTGGGGGTTCTCTCATCCTGAAGGATGGAGGTTTTTGAAAATCAAAATGAAACCCCCAATTGGATTCATTACGAGTAAGCGTAAGTATATGGAGTTGCCTATCTTGGCATTGGGCGCTGAATTTAGTCTCATAAGGGCGGTTTTTTGCAGTCCCACAAAAAACCTTTATTTTTCTCCCCGGGCTGATTTACGATTTTTTAAAAGTAATATTTGTTATTTTAGTTATATGTGTAACATTATGTAGCTACTTGTATTTTTTTTATTACAGTTTTTGTATGTCTATTTATTTACATTAAGTTTATTGTTTTTTTTTTTTTAATTTTTTAAAAAGAACCATTAAAATTTCCCCAACCCCTTTTTTTTTAACCCCGCCCCCCCAATTAGTCACAATTTATTATTTTTGAAACATGTTACTGAACCCCACTAGTTATCGTTTCTAGATAATTTTTTTAAAAAAAAGAAGTGATCGATATTATTTTTTTAAAAAAAAACCTTTCCATAAAAAATCCCCTTTTTTTGGCAGATCTCGACACATTTTTTGTCATGTCGGGATGAAATACCTCTGTATATTGAATATTAAAATTAAAAAATTATAATTTAAAACAAAGTTAAAAAAAAATGCAAGAGTCTTGCAGGTCGGTTTTGGGGTTTTTGGGAGTCTTGCACCCCTGGTAGGGGGTTTTTGGCTTGGTTTAAAAACGAAAAGGGGGGTTTTTCTTTTGGGGCTTTTTGCAAGACCAAGACCAAGCCCTTCCTCATCACTATTTTTTAAAAAAACTATCCAAGATTTGCAAATCACGAAAAATCACTTTCATTGTTATTTTGTCTTTTTAAATATGTGCAAGACACAAAAAAAATTTATTATTAAAATGAGGAATTTTTGGCCCCCAGATACGTTATTTGCAGAATTACTTTTTCGAAAACAAAGATGGATTGGTTCCTTTAAAAACAAGGGGGCCCCAAAAAGCTCTTGATGCATTAGGGGGATGTAATCCATCTTTTTTTCCCCAATATTCATACTTTGTTGCAAACTCTGGCCACGTTACCTGTATCTACAGCCTCCTCGTAACTATCATTTTCATCACTAAGACTTTTAAAAGACTATTTGCGCAATTCAACTGGTCAAGAGCGGCTAACCCCTCTTTTTCTTTTTTAAACGTACATAGAAATATTAAAATTAATACTGCGGAAGTTTTAAATCTTTTTTGGGGAAAAGCAAAGAAATATTCAATTGTTATTATAATTATTATTTTTAAAATTTTAACGGTGTTTAGTGTGTTTTTTAGTTTAACCTGATAATTTCTGTTAGTAAAACTCGTTTATAAATTAAAGTTTTATTTAAATTCCTAATTTATCAAATGCTACTGGCCTAACCCCCCCAAAATTTTGGTCCAGATACGGCCCTGATTATCTTAACAAATAAAATGTTCATGTGTATCAGCATAAAGGTAAAACCAAACAGATTCAGATTATTTAGGGATTCCAAATTCGTCAAAAATCGTCTTTCTATTTTACCTTTACACGGGAAAGCAGCCGAGATTTGAATAAAAATCTAAAAATTGGTACAAAAAATTTGTTTTTTTTATTAATTCTTTTTGGGGGAAAATTTATCTAGAAATATGCAACAATTCACTTTACTTGTAAATATATTCTATAGTTTTGTGGCGAATTCATAGCAAACCCTACATAAACCTATTAATGCATTTTACACAGGTGGCAGGCGTACGATTATTCAGAACGGAACTTTTCGTAAGTTTTCAAATGTATATACTAATGAGGGCACTGTGTCTTAAAGCAACGTTGTTAATTTTAGTTTATGTATATATGTTTTTTAAAAAAAAGAAAAATTTTAATTTTTTTAATAGTATCGGGTTTATTGGGGTTAGATTAGGAATGGAATTAGTTACACAACTTTTTTCATTATTTATACATTTATTGTGAATACTAGGTCTTTTTTATAACGTAACTTTTTTTGGGAAAATAACAACATGTTTTTTTTTGATGTTAAGCCAAATTTTTTACAGCGGATGGTTGTTAAACTTTTTTTTTAAATTGGTTGGGGGAAATTTTTAAAAAAACCCTATGTATTCAATGACTGATCTTTAAAAGGGCCCCAAATTATAAAACCGCAATTTAAAAAAAAAAAAGCATCAAATCGCTTTAGGAATGCTCCGAAAAATTGTTTTTAAGCATAAATCCTTTATTTTTTTTTGAAAAAAATTTTTTTTCAAAACTATTTTGTTTTTTTTTTCAAGAGCTAAGTTTCTATATTTAAAAAAATTTTAAAACCCCCCTTTCTTTTTTTAAAAGGGGTGATTTTAAAGGGCTGAAACAAGGTATGTTTTTCTAAAACACGCGTTGTAAACGTTTATATCTCACTTAATTTCCGTCATGAAAATTAAAAAAATAAAATAAAATTTTGTAAATTAAAAACGTACAATTTGATCTCTTAGTAATTTTTACGTATCACCCTTTTTTTTTTCCGTTATTTTAAAGAAAACTTTTATATTAAAGTCCTGAAATTTGATTTTTTTTGGGAAAGTATTTATTTTTTTATGGATAAAAAAAAAAAAAAATGGCGACGACTCCCCTTTAAAATTGGGGGATAGTCAATCTATTCTGAATTGCATCACCATAAAAAAAAAAACTGAACAAACAGTCAGCGGTTTCTTTGTAAATCATGGGGGGGCGGCGTAATTTTTCAGGGTGTAAGAAGTATGATGCTCATCATTTTAATGGGCGATAGTGGAGCTCAAAATAAGTCGAAAAGTTCATATGACATATGTGTCAAAACTTGACAGATTTTTGTCTAAACGATGTTAAAATCATGCACTTTGAAAGCAGTTATTTCTGTAAACCGTAACAACTGGGAACTTTTGTCTTAATCGCTTATCAGTAGATTCATTTGATAAAAAAATATACTAAATTTTAAATGCTTTAGTCCACAAATAAAAAAATAATAATTTTAACAATTGTTCTCCCAGTTAAAAATTAAAAAAACAATTGGCAACAGAGCGATACCTTTGTGCGAAGTCAGTCGTACAAAGAAGCTTCCCGATCCGGTCACGATATTTTTGTTTGTTTTTGAATCGGGAAAAATATGCCGGTATGTTTTAAATTCAAGACAAGCGTATTGCAAGTGTACCTACTAAAGACTGATGAAAACGGAATGTGTGCGACCGAGAAATCTTATTCTTTAGGCAAAACAAAAAAGTGCTGTTTTAAAGCATAATAAGTTGTGTTCTTAAAATGGATATTAAGCTTATTCTTATGGTAAGTACAATTATTTTTTTATTACAAATAAAAACCAAACAATTATTGATTGTTTTTTACTTAAATTTAATATTAAAATAAGTTGCAGGAGGTAATTTTTATTATTTGTATGTAAATGAATGAACATCTCCTTAAAAAAAGTGTAAACAGTGCAAAAAATTCATAACAACGTTCGAAGTCGAGACCCGCCGCTTCGACGAAACAGGCGCTTGTTGCAAGTTTTTTAAACTTGAAAAGGCATATTTCGAAAACAATTAACTTTGACTTATATGTTCTTGGCTTTTTCGACTTATTTTGAGCTCCTCTGTCGCCCATTAAAATCATGAGCATCATACTTTTTACACCCTGTATATTTAAAAAGGTTTTATGCTAAATTAATAATTAAAACCTAAAGAAACTATTTATTGAGTTTCTATCAATTTCAACTTTTTTAAATACACATGCTGATGTGTCACTCATATTTTTTATTACAATGCTTTTATTAAATTAAGTTACTTTTTCTGTTGTCTAAATTCACATTTCGACCACTTTACCACGACTTTAAAAGTTTTTATTTAAATATGTACTTGCCAGATTGTCACAGAATTCAGAACATCAGAAAACGTTTGGTTTGCACCAGAAAAGAGTTTTATCGAAGTTTTTTAAGTTCTATTTTATATTTACACCAAAAAAAATTATAAAAACAAAGAACCATTTACACTATGGGGAACCGTCTCTGTCGGACTCGACATTAGAACTGGAATCACAGTGGGGTTGAATAATAATAGGAGCGACTTTAGGCAAAATGGAATATTGATCTTCAGTTTTAATGACATGTGTGACACTATTCTTCCATTCGTCCCTGCTAATTTCACAGACTATTTTCCGAATGAGATTGAGTACCGCCCCACTGGAAGTTGGCGACCTGTTAAGCTGCTTTAATCGTTTTTTTAGAATAGCCCAAATCAATTCTATAGGATTAAAAATGCAATAGTAAGGAGGTAGTCGTAAAAGTGTATGACCTTGTGTAGCGCATAGTTCATCTATGATATATTCATTTTTAAAATTACACGTTTTTATAGTTTTAAGTAACTCTCGCTTTACAGGAATTTTTTCAGGAATTGCAATGCCTTTACTTCTCATAAATAATAAAATGTCATCTTTTTTGGTGCTGGTGTTTGGTATTTTATTTAAAATACGGGAGTGATATGACGCATTGTCCATGAAAATAACCGAATTTCGCTGAACATTTGGTAATAGTCCGTGATAGTCCGCTGAAGACTGAGCAATGTTCTTGACTGAGAGCAACAGCGCATTTGGTACAAAGCCATTTTCACTCCCTGCATGCAAAATGATAATTATCTTTCCTCTTGAGCAAGGCGCATTTAATCAACAATTTTTTGAGTCATCCACCCATCCACTGCGAACAACATCGTCCGTATCGAACCATGTCTCGTCTAAGTATACTATAAGTTTGTTTAGTTCACGGAATTCTTTTATTTTTCGAAGATAATCCTCACGCAATTGAAATATTCGCTGAGATTCCATTATTACCATTCTGTTATCTAGTTTTTTGTGTTTAAAACCACAACTTATTAAAACATTACGTAGTGTTTCTAGACACGTGTAGTTATAACGTGAATACTCTTTTAATTTTTCCTGAATCATTTGTAATATTGGAACGGTATTCTGTTCGTAAAAACCATAAACAAATCCGCCGAATAACATCTCTGTCGCCATCTTCAATTTTCGTAAGTTTTTCTTTGGTTTGTTTTCGTTTCACTCCATGATCAATCACATCCCCTTCCTTAATCACACGAAAAATTGTAGTATGTGACAATTTAGTCAGTTTCCAAATTCTTTAATAATGTACCTATTAGAGTTTTCTACATTTCCCCCTTTAAACACTCATAAATATTGAAAACAAGTCTTAGCCCTGAACATGTAAATCTTTGTTTTTAAATTCTGGATATTCATACTCAACACTTCCTGTAGATCCTTCGTTAGTTTCGAAAGGTCTCCAAAAGGACATCTTAATATCTTAATTTTAATAGTTAAAATTTAGGCACGAAAGTAAGTTTAAAAAAACATAGACAATCCACAAATAAATATTCACAAACGCCACCTACGCATTTAGAACTAACAGCTGCAGGTGTTCAGAAACACGTGGCGCTTCGTCGGTCGGTCTATATGGTCAGCGCAAATAATTATAAAAAATCGCGTTCCGACGACCAATATTTTATTTGTGCGATTGTTTAACTTATACCGGAATTAATCAGTAATAATATGCTATTTACTTTTATACTTTATTTACATGAAAGCAAGTAATACCGATCGGTCCTGGTATAAGGGTTTAAAATAAAGTGAATCAATTCAGAATAGATTGACTATAATTGGGGGTTGTTTTCGAAGAGATTTTTGCACTGAAAAAATTTTGGTCTAACCTTATTTTAATCATAACTTACTCAACTTTTATGATAATTTTTTTTTTAAGAAGGGTCTTTGCAAAGGCTTTAATTTAAGTTATTTATAATATATAAACTCTGAAATTTTGTGTTTGATAAATAACAGCTAACCTTTAACAAACCACAACTTGGTTTGTTTTAGTCACAGATCAATTACAAAAAAATGATTCGTTTTTTGAAAAGCTACAATTTCATTATTTAATGTTTTTCAAAAAAATGCATACTTATCGAGTTATTTGCAAAAAACGGATTAAAAACGTTAATTTTATCGACGAAAAACTCCGACTTTTGGTAGCGAATATCTCGAAAAATATACATCTTACAACAAAAATGCACCAAACATTTTGTGCTTAGAAATCATTTCTCTATTGATTCCTGTAGTCAAAATGTATAAAAAAATTCACCCAAGAGATGGTTTGGCAACCATCCCCAAGGTAAAGGCGCCCTTCGGCATGATATAGATTTTGATCCTTGAACTATTTCCTACCTACTGTCAAAATTTCAAGTCATTCTATGCATTTTCATAAAATTGCTAGGAAAAATAGTTCGTTTCCAGCACTACGGGTGATTTCGCAAATACCCTCTTAATTTTGGCCTATATCTGCTAGAGTCCCACCCTAAAAACCGTCATTCCCTGAAATGACTAGTCCATACATGTATTGCTGTCAAACAGCGTAAAAACTTTATTTGACTAACAAGAAGTAACTATTCAGAGTATTCAGTCATTCCCTTTAACGCCTAGGCAAACAACGAATTAAAAATTATTACGCTGTTTTCCTAAAACGGATTCAGGCATTATAAGAAATAGGGAATGAAGAGACTTTGTATTTCGTGCAAATTTTTATTTAAAAATCCTAAGCAGAGCGCTTTCGGTATAACCATTAGTGATGAGCAAAACAAGACCAAGACCAAGACCGGGCTAGTCTTGGTCTTGGTCTTGGTCTTGCAAGCCAAAGAAGGTCTTGGTCTTGGTCTTGGTCTTGCACCACCCGGTCTTGGTCTTGCTGCAAGAGTCTTGCTGGTCTTGCTTTTTTTTGTAGTAATAATGTAAACTAAGCAATCTTGAATAAAATATATCTTTTTATTACATAAATATAAATCAAGATGAGGACTATATTTTTTGCTTTAAAATTTAAAAATATACCAGTTTTAATCTTAAACGTACATTTAAATTATTTGATTAAAAAGCATATTTTTAATGAAGGCGTTTATTTATTTATAGCGCCAGGGCCGGATTTAATTTTTTTCCGCCCATAGGCTAATAAATTTTGGCCGCCCTAATATGTCAATATTTTTTGGATGTAAACTACACTAGTAATTCTTATAAAAAATTATTAAACAAATTTAACAAAATTAAAACATACAGAAAATTAATTAACAATTTTTTAAAACAAACAAATTTCAGGATATTTTTACCTATTCCCTAAATATTAAAAAGTATATTAATTTACCATTAAATTTTTTAAAAAAATTAATCGTAAATTTGCCGCCCATAATATTTGCCGCCCATAATATTTGCCGCCCTAGGTTTCAGCCTACTCAGCCTTTGCGTAAATCCACCCCTTTATAGCGCTCTATTTTTGGTTAAATTAAGATAAGAATTATATAAATTTTCTTTAAAGAAGCAGATAAAATTAAAGCAAATACAAAACTGTTTACTGTGTGACCCGAAAAAAAAAAGACTTTTAATTTCAACCAGATGTGAAATATATGTGAAAATAATTCTGATATGTAATCATTGGTTTCTGATTAAAAAAAGTTGTTTAAAAACTTTTCAGTTTATATGGAACTTTTTTTCCTTTAAATTGGTTTGTAGAAATACTTTATAAACAATCTGCAGATACAAGGGCCCAATAGTGTTACAAAGCTCAATATCTCCTAAATCGTCCATTATGGTAAAAAACCAAACATACAAAAATTATAGACAAAAAGGGCATAAAATGTAGAATTATTTTCTATTCCAGAATTTTTCTATTAATCCACTGCCACTCAAGAAAACTCCCTTATTTTTAGCTTTTCCCTAAAATAAAAAATTTATGGCGAAAATCAATTTGAAAAAATCGCCACCCTGTATATTATGCTGGAAATTGTTGTTATATAGGAACAATGTCGACGTAGATGGTTTTTAATTATTATTTTCGGTTTTGACTTTCCCGTCTAAACCGGAAGGTTACTTTACAATCCATTTATATAAAAACTATTCCTTTATCACATGGCAAATATTTTATATTAATCCATTACTTTCACATTATCTTAATTTTAAGAAGCAATCTAATGTGTGAAAAAAAAAATGTATTTTTGGATTTTGAAGATTTTTGATCCACCCTGTAAGTGGCATTACTTAATAGCTAATTAAAAAAAACATTAAAATTATAAAAGTAATATTCAGCTTCCATAACTTTTGTACAGTTTTTCTCTGTCGTAAACGATTTCGGAGGTGTCAAGCTTTGTCGGACCATTGACTCACCATCTCATTATTTTTTGAAACATGTTATTAAATTTATTCGTTACCGTTGTAAAAGAACTATAGAACTAAAAGAAAAAGTGATCGATTTAATTATTATTTTATTTAAGAAACTCTTACTTGGAGTCCGGCCCCGACGGTGACGGTTAAAAAAATTGCTGCCGCCAGCTCCGATTAAAAGTCGTTAAATCAAAATCGAACCGTGATTTTTATTTATAAAAATAGTGAC
>JAHBCN010025857.1:0-10986 GCA_019359885.1 Listronotus oregonensis | reverse complement strand
TATGGGGGCTTTACCAGGGTGATTAATCTAGTTGTATATATATTTTTGGCCTTATGCAAATTGGAAAGTTGTAAAAGTCGCGATTTTTAGGCAAAGTTTGTTTATTTATATTTAGAAATAAAGCGGTTGTTTACGATTAAAAATGCCTAAAATGACATCACTCATACATATCACGATTTTTAGACAAAAAATGAGTAATTTTTTTAAAAACACGTTTTCACCCATATCCAAAGACCATAGAAAAGTAGTAAATACATTTTTGAAAGAAAATTAAACGATCTAAAAAAGATGGCACAAAGTTTGTTTAATTATAACTTGAATTTTGGATATGTTTTAGTGTAAACATACATTATAGATTATGCCATAAATTTGACCATTTAGGAGTGTTGAGTCGAGACCATATGACATGTAATTTACAAAAGAAATTAAAAAATAAGGGCCAAGTTCCTATCCAAAAATCTCAGTCCGTTATTGCTCGAACTATTCATATATAGACCACTTTTCAATAAATTATTTGTCAAATTGACCATTTAGTAAAACTTATTAATTTTATGGTCAAACTACTGAAAATTTATTTTGGTAGATATTAGCGGGAAACCCACCGAGATTCGGATGGACATATTTTATCTTCGTCTCGTCCATGCTATCCAAACTATTTATTCATATTTTAGTTTAATTCGTGACGTAAAATAACATTGAAAGTCAAATTTGTATTTTTTAACGACTTTTTTAATTTATTCAAAGTTTTTCAAGGCTTTTTGTGTAATTTATTTGGCAGATATTAGCTGATAAACCCACCGAGATTCGGATGGACATATTTTATCTTCGTCTCGTCCATTATCCACACTATTTATTCATATTTTAGTTTAATTCGTGACGTAAAATAACATTGAAAACTTATTCATTTTATGGTCAAAATGAATAAATTATATTGGTAAAGTCTAATGAAAAAAGCATACCTGCCTACCCCACCCCACCTACAAAAACAGACCTAGCAAACTTTTTAAAAATCAATATATTTTTTAACAAAACGGTAAAAAATTAGGCAAAAATTACTACAAAAGCATTATGAGTAAAAAATATTTATTTTAACTAAAGACCAGCTTGTTCAAAATGCAAAAGTCAAATACAAATTTAGGGTTTTGTATGATTCAATACAGGTAAATAGGTAAATAAACACTTCTTTTGTAACTGAGCGATGTCGGTATAAATTGGTAAAGGGAGCAATAAATAATACAACACAAAAATGACATAATGCAGGCCCAACTTTACTGTGAAAAGAATTTTTATGCTTCAAAAAGGCCAAAATACGGTCAACTGAACATTTTAAATGGCCCATTCGTTTACACAATAAAACAAATAGAAGCACCTGTAAAATGCGAAAGACCACCTGGGGAGCGTGGGCTGCCACACAAAAGACCTTGAAAAAGCCATTTTGAACACATGTATGAAATATGACCCATTATGGTTAGTCACCCTTCTCTGCTGGAATTAAATAAAATTAATTTGGGTTTTTCAAGATCAATAAATTAAATTAATGGCTTTTCATATACATGAGCTGCACCCTGCCTTAAAATATAGCTAGCCTAAGATTCCTAAATAATGACGTCATGGACCGGAAGTCTGGCTGTCTGTTTAAAGTGACATTATGTCTACTTCATTATTTCAGTACTATTTGTTATGACAATTGTTACAATGTCATACTATGTAGTGGTATTACTTCAAGACTCTATTGAAGATCAAGACCCTAAGAGCTACTATGATGTATCCTATGGATTTGGATTTTACTTGGTGGCATTTGCAGGTAAGACATGTTGTCTTGTTTTCTTTTTATAGTAAGTAAAATAGGTTAGGCATGGATATATTTAATTAGGACTATTAATACTGTCAGGTAAGACAAAAACTTTTAAGGGATTAAAGAAATTCTAATGAAAATAGGCATTTTTAATTAAGAAGTCCTGTTTTTTTATTGGGATTTTGTCAGCTTAATATACACAAGGTGCTTAAAAAAATGGGACATCTCCTTATCGGAGATTCCTTGCCCAAAAAAGACAAAAGCAGCCCCCTTTATAAAATACAGGGTTTAAAAAAAAATTTTTTTAGAATTGGAATTTTTCCTTTGTTTTTAAATCAGGTTTTTTAATTTTAATGAAACTTGGTTAGAACACTGATCAATATCAGGGTTGATAAAAATCATGATTTAAAAAAAAAATCAAAAATCAATGATGTTTTTTAAATCATGATTTTTTGATTAAAAAAGAAATACCAGCTTTTACAAATATTAGTATTTTTAAATATTTTTAACTACTTATATTTTGTTTTGTTAAGTAAACAAATATTTTTAGGCAGCAATACTAGAGATAGGAAGCAAAACTGTCGAAGTTTTAACGTGCAAATTTCGTTCGCGTAGTTTTTGCAAGTTTGCGCCTTTGTCGAAACTTGTAATAAATGGCAGAAAACGCCAAAAATGTGGATTAGGCACTTCAAAAAACGCCACTACAATAATTTTTAGGTTGTTTTTGGCGATCTTGTCAGGAAAATTCTCGGGGATGACGTCCACGTCCAGGTTCCGGAGCACCAGGTGTCCGGGGGGTGTTCGCCCATGCCACATTTGAATTCAGCGACCCAAAAAACTCACAGGCGCCAAGTTTCTCCCCTGCCCCGCGTGAATTTTGGGAAAATTCCACGGAGATGACGTTCAGGGCCAGGTTACGGTGCACCAGGTGTTCGAGGGGTCGTTTCCGCCAAAATTCGGATTCAGCGCCCCAAAAAAAACCCATAACGATTTTCGGTTTGTCTTTTTCGATTGTCTGAAGAAAATTTTCGGAGATGAGGTCCAAGGCCAAGTTCCGGTGCACCAGGTGTTCAGGAGGTCGTTTTCGACGTGAAATTTGAATTCAGCGCACCAAAAAACGCCCCCACAATGATTTTCGGGTTGTTTTTGGCAATCCTGTCAGGAAACCTGTCGGAGATGACGTCCACGTTTAGGTTAAGACGCACCAGATATCCGGGGGGTGTTCGCTGATGCCATATTTAAATTCAGCGACCCATAAAAACCCCGCGTGAATTTTGGAAAAGTCCCACGGAGATGACGTTCATCGATGTTCCTGAGCTCCAGGCCGGTGTGGGTCAATTTGAACATCATAATTGTGATCAGCTTGAAAACCCCCGGAAACCTGATTTGGACCAATACTGACTCTTATTTACAAAGTTATTAAATCTTCCAAAAGCCGTCTCAAAAAATGCATTTTTTGAATGCCTTTTGGCTGCAGCAATGCAACTTGCGGTTTGTATAAGTCACAAAGTAGGTACATTTTTTACAAAAAATTCCGAACTTTTGGCCTTTTTAATGCTTTATTGCCTCAAGTAATGGTCCAATATACATAATGAGCCGATAATCTGTGTCGTTTTTACTGCAGAGGATGGAAACGGTGTTCTTTTAAAAAGCATAGATACATCTGGTCATCCCTATAGAGCTGACTATCTTTTTAACTCAATAAATAAGTGCAAAAATAAATACCTATAACTGTAAGGTTACTAGTATTGTTACAGATAATGCAAGCAACATGGTCAGTATGAAGAAAAAAATTACCGAGTCGTCCAATTACCCTATAATTACATAGGGTTGTTCGGCACACTTACTTAGTTTGCTCTTTAAAGATTTAAAAGTATCGCAGTTAAAAGAACATATAGTACATATTGTGAAATACTTTAGAAATACCCATTTGCCAAATGACTTGGTATAAAGAAAAGGAGGGCTAGAAATTGGTCTTACATCAGGATGTTTCCTGGAATACACTTTCAGATTGTCTTGAGATCTATGTAAATGAGTGGATAAAATTGTTATTAATATGTGAAGAGCATAAAGATTTAATTGATCCAGTGATTTTTAAAAAGGTTTCATATATCTGTGTTAAAAGAATGGCTGAAGATTTTCTTTAGTTGCTAAAACCAATTTCTGTAGCACTGGATGCAATGCAACAAAAAGGTGCATTTTTATCTTATGCAGTTTACACATGGAAAAAGTTACTGGCTATTTTTGACAGTTTTAAATTTGAAGAAGAAAGAAGCTTGCGTCAATATCAATTATTTAAGAACAGATATGTTCAAGCTCCAAACCCCTTTCCCTTTTTGGCGTATATTTTGGCTCCTACAATAAATAAAGAAGAATATCCATTACTAGCTGAAGAAAAGAGAAATGCCCCACACATTGTTTTCAAATATTTTGCAGATACAAGAATATTGCCATTACTAATTACTCTGTTTTTAGAGGAAATATTTAAAAATGTAACAGCAGTACAGTGGTGAAGATTTCAAGAAGATGTTTCAGAAATTAAGCAAGTACTCCCTATAGTGATTTCTGTTTTGTGTGCCCGTGCATCGTCTGCTGATATCGAAAGGATGTTTTCTACTTATGGACCTGTACATTCAGACATAAGGAACAGACTTGGCAGTTACAAAGCAGCCAAACTATTATTTTTATTTTAGCCTTATAATACTTTTTATATATTTTTTTTGTTTAAATTAAGTTTTTTTTGAGTTTTATTTTTGTAATAACCATCTTTTTTTTCGATTATTGTAATAAAATAATAAATAACAGCACATAAAAATGCGTCTGGGTTTTATTTTTTGTATAAACAAATCCATTTTAAGTGTTGAAATTTTAAACCTCTTTTTTAAATTAATTATATTATAATAAAAAAAAACGTGCTGATTAAAATCATGATTTTAATCGTGTTTTTAATCATCTCAACCCTGATCAAAATACACTCTTTGCTGATAACCTCATTATACTATTATGTACCAGTGGGGTAGTTTCAATTGCATTCCTTTTTTGCTATTATTTCACCACTCTTTTTTGGTATTAATATTTTTTATAATTTGGTTCATGGTACTTACTTCCTGCTTAGGTCTACATAAAAAGTACTTCGTAAATAACTTAATAAACTTAACATTTTTCAAGATATTTTAATTTTAGACTTACTGTTATGTTATGTTACTAAAATGTTTAAAGGGTCAATGAAACCAAGATTAAATGCATGTATTTAAACAAAGGGCAGACACTTTTTTTCAGAAATGACTAGTGTTGTACAGAAGGAAACTTTTTGTTCGTGACCGGGAAGGTTCGCGAATGTTCACGACTATCGTGCGGGAACTTTCTGTTATGAGCATGTTTAAGCACGAAAGAGAACGTTTCCGAAAAATACTAATAAATCATGTTTCAATAGGCAACCAGTGGTGTAACGAACGTACAAGAAAGAAAGGTTATACCTACACCTATTCTTCTTTCTCTTACACGCTTGTTCGCACGGTAAACGAAGGCTCCCCATGATTATATGCTTGGAGGTAATTCATTATCCAAAAGAAATATTTTTGTTTTCTTGATAATATAAAGAATTTAGGGAAAAATTGGGCATATTCAGAATTTATTACAAAAAGAGATAACTTATTATGGTCGAATGATTCTCACAATAAGTTTTCGGATTTCGTTGATATTATGCTTGTTTATTTTCGTTCGTGCTCGGGGAACGTTCTAAAAAAATAAAGTCTCGAGCATTATTACTTACAACACTAGAAATTACTATTGTCTTTACTTTTAAATGTTGCAAGTTAAATATTAAAATAATTCAAAAACCGTTGGGTTTACGAGTTAATTTAGGAGTACCTTTTAATATAGAACCAAGCAGAGAATAAGTACTATGGATCAAATTATAAATAACATTAATACCAAGAGTTATGACGAAAGAATGGTTAAAAATTAATAAAAATGCCCGAAGCTACGACACTTGTCCATATTAGTAGCAAAAGCTTGTCATCCTAAGGTGTATTTCGGTCTGTATCAGGTTTTATTTAGATGGAAAAGCTAATTTCAAAATAAAGGGAAAATCCTAATACTAAAAATTTTTCTTTTACACACTGTTTCTTAAAATTGTGACCTTTTTAAAGCTATGCTTCTATAACATTGTTGTCTTCTTTATCGCCAAGGAATCTTCCATTAAACGTGGTCCCATGTTTTATATATATATATATATATATATATATATATATATATATATATATATATATATATATATATATATTATTATTAATTTTACGAAACAAATTTATTCTTTAGAAAAGTTGTTCGGAATTAAAAACTATGTTTAAATATGCAATTACATCCTTCTAATTAAAAAAAAATTTACGCTTTTATTTCCACTAAATTTTATAATACTTACTACAAAATTTCGCTAAATACAACTGATGTTTGGAATGCCACTGTAAAACATTTCTTGTTAGAGCATCCTAGATTATATATGTACAATAATACCACTTAAATTTTTGTAGTTTGGGTAGAGATGTTTCAAGAAATATTTTTATTTTTTTTTATAAATTAATGCAACTGCACATTTAAACGTGATTTTTAATTGCGAACATCTTTTCATAATAACAATTTTCGCTATTGTTAAATATAAAGGTACTTTACTCTTGTCTAAAATTCATATTTTTTGACTTACCTTGTATAGGATTGAAAAATTCAATATCTGATGATTGACAAGAAATGTTTTACAGTGGCATTCAAAACATTAGTTGTATTTAGCAAAATTTGGTAGAAAGTATTATAAAATTCAGTAGAAATAAAAGCAAAATTTGTAAAAAATATTTTTTTAATTAGAAGGATGTAATTGCATATTTAAACATAGTTTTTAATTTTGAACAACTTTTTATTATAACAATTTTTGAATTGTGAAATATAAAGGTACTTTACTCTTGAGCAAATTCATATTTTTTGGCATACCCCGTATAAGATTGATAAAATTTCATATCTGTTGATTACATTTTAGATTTCGGAGCATGCAGAACTTTTTATGAAGAACAACTTTTTTTTGTAAAATGAATAATAAAAAAGTTTCCCATATGTTGCCAACTTAAGTAGACACACTGTATATATTTATTTTATCAATTTATTTATTAGGTGGCATTCAAGCGTTGGGCCTTCTCTACAATCTAATCTTACCATACAAGTCTTCCTACCAGGAGGACGACAGGTGCCTCATGGATGGATTCGATGACATGAGTCACTTTCAAAGTCCCACTCCTCCTCCTCCTTACTCCTTGCCACCGCCACCATATACCCCTTGATGAGTTTTCTTGTTTTAAAGAAAAAAGAAAAAGTCGGGGTATGTGAAGTGCATACTGCTTAAGTGGATAGTAGACAGGGTTTGTAAAAACTGGCAACAATATTTATAAATACAGTGTCACCATTAAAGTTGGGATCCAAATGTTTTTTAGCTGATTCCTTTAAAAAATTAATTGTTAAAAATTTAGTGGCGTTTAATGTAAACTAAAATATATAGGAAGAACTTATAAAAATATAATACTGCAAAAAAC
Source organism: Listronotus oregonensis (assembly GCA_019359885.1). Classification (NCBI taxonomy): domain Eukaryota; kingdom Metazoa; phylum Arthropoda; class Insecta; order Coleoptera; family Curculionidae; genus Listronotus; species Listronotus oregonensis. Next base: position 3,615 of record JAHBCN010025857.1, on the reverse strand, counting down.
TGTTGAGCCTAGAGTAAGAAGTTCATGGCCTGTCCAGTTGGACTGCACAGGGATGCATGAAAGTGGTCCTTCTGATGCCTAGTCAGTGATGTATCATATTAAGAAATTTTAACAAAAACTGTCAAAAAGAAATAAAAACTGGCTTTGTAGACCAAGCCTTACCTGTCAAAGAACAGGAGTTGCTAAGAAGGATGTTTATAACAAGAATCAAGATATGCTCCCTCTCAGAAAGGTGCGAAACATGTATTAAATAATCAAAATGTAAAGAAATTACAAAATGCATTACCGCCTATTGCCAAAAGCAATAAACAAAAAGAAAGGCAAAAACCGTAGTTTTTCCATGATTTTTTTGGAGCCCTTAGATTTATCTGAAGGCCTCCATATTGGACCAAAAAAAACTTGATACCATGGTGAAACATTAGGACAAATTTCATTAAAATTGCTTGGATAGGTTGTGCACAATAATTGTGCCATCCAGTTGTATTTAAAATTATGAACAATTTTGCGAGTTGCAGGAGTCAGAATATGGGTGTTGGACATTTAAGATATACCAGAGATCTCAAGCTGTTGAACGTTTTTGAAAAATTAAAATGGGATCATCTGGGCACCCTCACCAATTGCTTAAAGCTATGATCAACAATTGGAAACAATTTTCGTTTAAACAAATAAAAAAAAACATATGTTTTTGCTGTAAAATCTTTTGATTACTAAAGTTTAAATATAAATAAGACAAATAATTCCAAAAAAGCCATGTGCAGTAAGTTGATATTTATTAGTATTTATAGATTTGCCGTAAACGCCAGTCAACTTTGGCAGCCTGTATCTTAGCAACCCATTAACCGATTGACGATTTCGATATAATAAAAGAAGCGCCTTTACGAGTACTTTAAACTATAATTTTAGTAACATTTTTCATCAAAAATCCGAATATAGTGAATTTGTTTATAAGCAACAAAATTGTTTATAACTTTAAACAATTGCCGAGGGCGTCAGAATCATCCGATTTACAGTTTAAAAAAAAAAACGTTTAAAAGCTTGAGATCCCTAGTACATGTGAAAATGTCTTAAGTCCCACATTTTGGCCTCCGCACAATTTGCAAAAACTATTGAATCGATTATAACCAAATTTGGCAGGATATTTTGTCATAGCATGAAGTTATTTTTGACCGAATATGGAGACCCTCAGAAAAATCCAATGAGTGTTTTTAGTCTTTTTCTTGTTTTTTGCTATTTGGCAACAAAAGAAATACATTTTGGGATTTTTGATCAAACCTATCCGGTAGGAAATGAAATTGTGAAACTTTATTTTCCCTTTTTTACGACCAATACTTCAAAGGTATGAGCGATTAAAGTAAAAAAAAATTTTTTTTTTCATTTTGTTTATTTAACAAATTCTCCGCACCTTTCTGAGAGGGAACATATCTCGATTCTCGGTACATACATTCTCCTAAAGAGTTTTCAGAAAAAGATATACCTGCCATCTCTTACATCCAACCAAAAACAGATTAGGCTTGGTCTATGGTACCATAATCAATATTTATTATTACGTAATTCTGTTGTAAAACTTTTAGAAAAATCACTATAAAAATATTAGACTTTAGTGGTGACACTGTATAGAAAAATTGAAATACTCTCATAAAAATATGTTTTTCATCTTTTATCTAAAAGTTATTTTTCACTTGTTATGTTTTACAAACTCTACAGTAATGGTTATAAGAGGCTTTAAAATACTTCACGTTTATTCCTATATTAAAATATAAAACATTATTTTACCTTCATAGTTATTACCAGATATCTGATAGTATCCACAGATTAAAATACCTAAAATTTGAATAAAAACATCAATATATAGGGTATGTCTTTATTATTGCGAAAAATCTCTCGGATTTCTTGGGTGAAAATGCGAAAAAAAAATTTTTTTTCGTATTATATATATTATATTATAAATGTGGATAAACATAAATGGATGAAATTTGGGATAGATGTTTATGTTTTTCAAGACTTTCTTACAAGAATATCTGTAATCATCTGCTAACATGGGGAAGCGTTAAAATCTGCCACCCTCAGCGATTCTTTCTTTGTAGTTCTTGAGTAGAAATTCGCTATTAAAAAAGTGTTTTGTGAAGGCTTCATTCTATTAGAAACTTTTTTATATCACGCAGAATAAATCTTTAAGAATAAATTTTTTTTTTAATCTGCAGATACTATTAGTTATTCAAAAGAAACTTAGTATAAGAATATATTCCAGAATTATATTTTGCTATTGTATAGAGCAGAAATATTTGTGATAGAGGATATATTTTTTCTAGTCTATGACAAAGAGTAATATACTTAAGTTAGAACAATAATGTAGCAAGAAAATAATGTATGCATATTTTCTATGGACTTCCAACAAAAAAAAAAAAAAAACGTTACCACACTACTTTTGCGATAATAATATTTTTCGTTCTTGAAGAAAAATTCTGCAAATTTGAATAGAGACACTGTCATTTTTTAAAATTTAGGAGCTTTTAGCAAAACGAAATTCTCTTTAACAAAATTGAGAAAAAAATCCTTTCTTCTATGGTTTAAGAACATTATGACATAACGTTTATTTAAAAATAACTATTTCGATGAATAGTTTAACTTGTTGAACCACAGAAAAAGGTAATTTTTTTCCCAATTTTAAAAGTAGATTCATTATGTTTATTAGTTTCTCAATTTAACATTAACTTCAAATGCATCTTTATAAAAAGCGATTGAACATGAACTGACGTATGCAGATATTGCATTTTACGGCACCTTTTAGACAACGCGAACGTTATACAAACAACTACCACCTCTGAACTACTCTCCGTTATCGTCTGGGAAGGTTTCCTAATGAGACGTACTACAGTCTAACATGGATTCCGAACCACACTCAACGAGACACATAAAGATCTGAAAAAGATGATATTAGTAAACAGAATCAAATTTAATCGCTACACATAAGTTATGCCAGTGAGGGCGCTGATAGTCAGTGTTTTGTAATTTTACGATGTAGCAGTTTCTGGGAAAATGCGTCGTGCAATAATATGCGTAGGTCAAGACGCTATTAAACCCAGGATCTTTGACTCATTAATTTTTTATAACCCGGAAAGTTTGCATTTATATTTTCTTGATAAATAATCTATATGTAATTTTAAAGAATAGGTAAAAAATTTAAAATTGATTGTAAGTGTTCTGAATACTTGTTCTTAACGTTGGAAGTCCATGTTACATCTGTACCTTATTAAAACCAATCCATAACTTTAAAAAATAGGCATATTATGCAAAATATATTTTTAAAAAATCTATTTTTTCCCATAGCTTGGATGTGTATGGTGTAAAGATTTTCCGACGAAAGTTGGGCAAGTTTTGCTTATCGGACGTTATTGATATACTCCGTTTTCCCGGATAAAGCTCTAGTCATAAACCCCAGCAATTCACGGCGATAGCAAAGCTTTTCTTGGTCTCACTCAACACATTATTAGTAAAATGGGTAAACGTGTGCCATTGTCCTATCTTTTTTTTTACATGGAATAAATGGGGGCAGCAAAAACATACACTTGAGATTTGTTGAGTTGGGCCGGCACTAAAAAGCTTCATAGCTAAAAT
>JAHBCN010025856.1:0-10961 GCA_019359885.1 Listronotus oregonensis | reverse complement strand
ATTAAAACATAAAAAAAAAGCTAGAATATAACTCTAAATCCTTTAAATAAAAATGTACCCTTTTGGGTTCGTTCTGGTTTTTTTTTGGTTTAGCTTTCGCTTTTAAATCCATAAATTACCAAACATTATCATTTTTTGTTCTTTTTATTTTACTAATGGCGCCCCAAAAAGAATAGGTTAATAAGACATCTAATATTTTTTTTTGTTTGATTTTAATGGGTTTGGTTTTGGGTTCCCTGAGTGTTTTTAGAGGAAATTCGTTTTGACATTATCCTTTTTTTAAATTTTGATGTTATTTGCTTTTTAAATATTTTCTATGGGACAAAAAAAAGTAGATAACAAATTAGCATACTGGGTTATCTAAAAATTTTTTTTTAAAACAAAAAAACCCAAAAAAAAAGAAAATTATAAAAAAATTTTAATATTTATATATATATATATATATATATATATATATATATATATATATATATATATATATATATATATATATATATATATATATATATATATATATCCCCCAAATTTAAACCCAACAAAAAAAAATTAAAAAAATTTTTCAAAAAAGGGCCGGTTAGCAAACCCAAACCCCTTTTTGTTTTTTATTTCAGTTTTATATTCGATAACTCTGTTGACCCCAAACCCTTTAAACTATTCTCAACCTTGGTCCGGCTGACCCCCAAAAGTGGTCCGCGTGGGAAATTTTTATTAGTCCGCAAAAAAATGTACTTATAAAAAAAATAATAACTTAATTTTAATTTATAAAATTACGAAAAAAAAAATATCTTAAACTAATTTTTTATTTGTCCCTTATATAATTACATATCGTCGCTTCTCCGGAATAGTAAACATAACCCCAAAAATATTTTTTAGTGGGGTTTTTAAATTTTTTTTTTAAGTATTTTTTAAAATTATTTTTAAAATAAATTAATCTAAGGGGAAAAATATTTTTTTTCTCATAAAAAAAAAGAGATAGAAAAAAATTAGAATAAAAAAATTTACAAAAAACCAAATAATCTTTTTTTTTTTGTGTTTCTGTTTTTTTGACTTTTTTTTAAAAATTTTTTTAAAAAAATGTGTCACTATTCTTGATAATAAATAGTAATTACAGTAAAAAATTTTTTAACAGCTTTCTGTCTTTTTTCACCCTTTATTATTGTCAAATAAAACTTTTTTTCAGGGGTAAAAGTTTTTTTTTTGAAAAAAAAAAAAAAAATATTAAATAGTATTCGGTAAATTAAAATACAAGGTATATTCCTCCCTACCTAGTTTAAGGTTAAAAACCAAAAAAAAAGACGGACTCGTTCTTTTTTAAAAAAATATAAAAACGTAGAAACATTTTTTTTTACTAAACCCCAAAAAAATACGGGGTACTATTATGAATAAGTTATTAACAACCTTATCTAAAAAAAAACAACAGAAAAAAAATGTTTTTAAAAAAAAAATGAAAAAAAAACTTTAAAAAAAAATTCTCATAAAATTTAGGTGTTATATTTTTTTAAAAAATTAAAAAAATTTTTTTTTTATTTGATTCAACTTCAATTTTGCGTTTCGTAATTTTTTTCTCAGTTCAACAAGCCAACAGTCCTTCGGCAAAACCTTTATATCGTAAAATAATTCGTGAGTTAATTCATGAACTTTATACGGTTTTTTTTTTTTTTAGCATTACGTATTTGTTGGGCGTATAAAGGGGTTTTTTTTTTTAAAACCCCAATGTTTTTTTTTTTTCTATAACAGAGTGGACAATGTCCCCCTGTTTTGCGTTTCCCCTTTAACAAAAATTTTTTAATTGAGTTTAAAAAAAAATTTTTTTTTAATAGCGTACAGGGCACACGGCGCATATACGGTTTTTTTCGCGGACGCAGCGCAGCGGGAGAAAAAAAATTCAATTTTTTTCCGATTTTACAATTTTTTTAAATTTTCCAAATATTTAAAAAAAAACCCTCAATTTCGTTTACGCCACGTTGACCTTCCCTTTTTGATCCTGTAGAATTTTTTTTTTTGGTTTTTTAAATTAAAAATGGTAAAATTTAAAGTTTGTTTTTTTGACAAAAAATTAAAAGGGGGGGAAATTTTGGTCTCCTTTGGGGACACGCAAAAAAAACCTTGTAAATCGTAAAGTAAAACAACACACGATTTATTTGCATTATTCTTATCTTTTTCTTTTTTTGGCGTGCAAAACCCCCTTTTTTTAAAAAATGATTTCATACTTGGATTTTGGTTTAATTTTGGTTTTAGCATTACTATTTAAATATGATGTCAATCTTCGCACCGACCTTTTTTAGATATTTTAATTCTTTTTAAAAAAATTTTAAAAATAAAAAGTTTCCGAAAGGTTTATTATTTTTTTTGGAGTTATTCACATAATCTTATAAAGATTAGCTACGTCTTTCCCCCGTCGATAAATTCTCGTGCATTTTTGGGGTCGGCAGTAGTGGCTCTCAATACGGGTATTGTGTTAATATGTTCCCCTACCATCTTCTATAGAAATACCAATTTCTTATGATTGCCGTTTTACCGGCTTGTCCAATGCCATTTTTCCACCTGGGATTTTTTTATTTTATTAAAATTGGTTTTAAGGGGCGGTCTCCTATGTCCAAAAATTTTTTTAAAAATGTTTTTAGAAGAATTTTTTTTTTCAACCATAAAATATAAAAAAATTTTTTTCCCGGGTGGGTGCCATTCCAGTCTGTGGTATATATGTTTTTAATTAGTTACTACTAGATGCAATAAACTCCCCCCTTTTCTCTGGATATCACCCATACTCCAAAGCCGAAAAATTGTGCCACGTTGTTCCTCCCCTATATTTTGATAACATTTTTTAATTTGCACTTTTCAGTACATGGGGGACCCATCATCCCCGGATTTCTTAAACGTTTTGCAACTGCTTTTTTTTTTCCCAAAGGATTTCCTTTTTTTTTTGACCCTTTTTTTTGATTCTCTAAAAAACCCAAATCCCCGCCAATATCATTTTCTGGTGTTACTTTGGGTTGAATTATCCAATGAACCTTTTTTAAACGATAAAAATTTAGATGAAGAACTACATTGATTTTTTTGTAAAAAATTGGGTTTTTTACACTGTCGTCAAAAGAATAATCGGAAAATGAGTCATCAGCATTATCCTCAAAGTTTTTTTTTTTTTGGGGGAAAAAAATTGAGTTGGTAATTTTTAAAAAATTTTTCAAGAATAATGACACAAAAAAAAAATATGGCAAAAAACGGGGTTTTAAAAATTAACAGGAAAAATGAAATTTTTGCAAATCAAGACTGAGTAGAAAAACCCAGCTCAAAAAAATATGTAATTTTGGGGAAAAATAATGACACATTATGAAATAGTTCATTATTATGGAAAAAAACAAACAAAGTGATACTTTTCCTTTTTTAAGCAAAACTGTCACAATCCAGAAAATGACGTTTTTCTAGCAAAAAAAAAAATGAAATTTTGGGAAATTTTGATTATGACGTTATTTAAAAAAAAACATGGGCACACCATGAATGACTTGGGGAAAAAACCCAAAAAAGGACCTCTTTGGCAAAAAACCAAAATTTGCTTTCGAAAAAAAGACACTTGCGCCATCCATAAAAAATTAATAATTGCCCCCACCGTTAACCCAAAGTTAAATCGTTTCAAAAGGGTCATTTGTATAAAAAAAGTCTATCATTTTTTTGGTTGTGTCACTATTCCGTAGAAAAAGACGATATATTTACATATAAAAAATTTTTGTAACTTAATGATAATAAAAATTTAGGTTAGCTTATGTAGTTGCCCCGAATACCTAGTAAAATTTTGTTGTTAAAAAAAATCACTGGTCCGCAAATTTTTTTTTTTTTTTAAAAATTTTTTTTTGGCCCGGCCCAAAAAAAAGGTTAGAAACGCTGATTTGGGGTGTTTTTAAAAAAAAGTAATTAATAAGAGAAAAGGGGTATTTGTGGAGTATGAAAAAAAGGGGTGGAAAAAAGGTATGTTAGTTTGGTAGTCAAGGTAACATCAAAAATTTTTAATAATATAGTTTGTCAAAATTTGAACCGAATGTTACAGGATGAAAAGGGGCCCCAAAAACGCATCCTTATTGGGGATTGTATATTTATATATAATGTCTTGAGTTGTATCCCCATTGGCGTATAACATCATATTGCGGGGTAAAGTTTTTTGTAAAATAAAATCTTGTGTACAGTTACTTTATTCGTCGTGTTTCAATTAGCAATAATCATTTTACAGGGCGTTAAAACCCTAATTTGCACCTATTTTAGTTTTCAGTTCATTTTTAAAGCGACACAGAGTCTGTCGGCAACTACTTATAGTGCGGAGGCATAACGATTAACGTTTCCCGATCTATACACCTATAAATTTTATATTTGTTTGGAAACCCCAATAGATTATCTTTTGGAAATATTTTGCAATTCCAATAATATTACATACAAACGTGTCGAATTTAAAACCCTTTCTTTGAAATCGGTTAAAAATAGATAGAAAAAAGCACATTTTGCGATTATCACAATTGTAGTTAATATGAAACGTGTATCGCCAACGCAGTTGCTTTTCTAAATATGGTACATAAATAAAATTCTGTAATACACAGGGAGTTCTTAAAATTGACTTTTTTAACAGCGTGTAAAACCCGCAAAGAGACGTAAATTTTTCCCAAAACGTTAATATAAAATTTTTTTAAATAAAGCAGTTATTACAATTACTATAAAATAAAAAATATAATCTTAGCACAAACTTGATTTTTCGATATTTTTAACTATGTACTGCATTTTAAAAACCTAAAATTCCTTGGTTAACTACTGATACTTGGTATACAGAGTTTACGTACGTATTCTTGCTTGGTTTAAAGCAAAATTTTTAATTTGACCAATTTTTAAATAATTCGTCCATATAGTTCTAAAATTATTTTTGGGTTTGTAAAAATTGCGCAAAACAATGAACCGGGGCACCTCAGGGTTTTGCCAACAAATGCATCCGCAGCATGTCATTTATATTTTTAATTTTTTAAATAAGAGTTAAGAACTGCTTTATTTGACAACTTTTATGTAAATTTACTTCTATAAAAGTCTACAAGCTAAAATAAATACTCAACTTTGAGTAAACTCTGTATATAGGCACATAAGCACTCCTAAACACACAACTAAGCTTTTTAAGCAGGTTAAAATCCCTTGGATTTGGGGTAACCTTTGATAGTAAGCTAACATGGAACTCCCCCTTTGAGAACAGAATTAAGAAAGCATACATTTCTAAAGAGCAGTGTCGCCGGACCATAGGCAGATCCTGGGGGCTGTCAACCCACAGTCACCCTGTGGATCCATACCCTCTGTTTCTAACCTACGGTTCTGGTGTCTGCCCCGCAGACGACAGTTTTCCAAACAGACCATGTACAAAGAATGGCTTGTCTAACACCACCGAAGCCATGAAAACAACACCAACTAGGGCCATGGAGGTAATCCTAAACCTCACACCCCTTGACATATTCGTCAGGCAGGTTGTGGTTAGGATAATGACCGACGTAGGAGTTGGCGCACAGAGGCGTCGTTTGTGGAGTGAGGCGATAGGATCGCTTCGACTGCTGCATGCGAAAGTGGACTCTATTGCGCCATGTTTTGTTTTTAACAACCCTACAAAATTGACGGTAAAGGAGAATCGAACACAAACGTGGCAGGTATAATCAATATCTACACAGACGGTTCGAAAACAAAAAAGGACGAAGGGGGAATTTATTCTAGATCTTTAACTTAAACATCAAATGGGGTATGGGTGAGTTGGCCAGCGTACTCCAAACTAACAGGCATAACCATAGCTGCAAAAGAAATAAGCAGTAGAAACATCACTGGTAAAGTCGTGCTTATCCATACGGATTGCAGACAGACACTACTAGCCCTAAGGAGACCACGCTACACCTCGGACCTGGTACCAGAATGTCACCGTGCCCTTGTGGACGCTTTCAGCCTGATTGTGGTCACTCTCTGCTGGACCAAAGGACACGCGCACTGCAAAGGCAACCGCATCGCTGACTCGTTGACAAGGAAAGCTACCGGGACAAAACCTTTTGGACCCGAACTTTTCGTAGGTCTGACCTAATCAAAAAACACTCTTATGAGCAGTTTACAACACGGTGGGATAAGACAGTAAACTGTAACTTTTCCAGGGAGTTACTGAACTGTCCTGACAGAGATACAGCTAAACAGTACTTGGCAATGCCTAGGGCAAGCCTTCGGCGATTCCCCTTGGCGACGTTCTTACCTACTTTAAATCAGTAGAATGGGAGGCGTACTGAGTGAGGAGTCCCCTAGGAGGTAGCACAATGTTTATCACACCCCGCACTGTCAAATACATACACAAAAAATACAGAAGCACAAAATATATATTTTTTCTGTGTATTTCATGTATGTTTTAATTTAATGAATCTAAATAATTTTTTTGTTTCTTTTAAACTACGTAATTTCACTAAGGAATGTCAATCGTCTGTTTGGGTGTTTATGTCCGAGACAGGTGCACCTCTATAAACAAATATAAGGTAGCCAACTACTTAACATAATGACATAATCACACGCCTACTAACATAACGATCATATTAAATAAATAAAATGTAATAGTGAATATTAATCAATCAATTATCTGATTTAATAAAAGATTGGTATGTTATTTTTACACTTTCAGTAAACATTTCTGTATTTATTAATTAAAAAAAAAATAATAAGTAAAACTATTGCAAGATGAGGTTATTTTATTAGTCATAGACAATTTACACAAATATTTTTCGTTTTTAAAAGGGGTTTAATAGGGGAAAATGAATTAAGAGTTAGATAATTTTACGCTTGTTACGCATATTTAGATCATATAAAAAACAACCTTTTTAAAAAAAAATTTCCCCCGAAAAATTTTTTGGTTTAAAAAAAATTTTTTAAAGGGCAAATGTTTCGTTCGGTAATAGCCCCCAAAAAAAGCTGTTTATTAAAAATAGATGGGCGTAACGTTCCTTCCTGCTTGTTTTGATCGGTGTGAAAAATTGTCATTTGGGAAAGCTTGTTCTCTATCTAAAAAAAGGTAAAAAGGGAAGTTAATATTATTTGAAATATTTGTATTTTATTTGCATTAGTGCGCCTTTTTTTAATTATGAAAAAATATTAAATTTCAAATGCACATTATTAAACATGACATATTCGTAATGACATTAAAAAATTCTAAAAGCATACCGAAAGAAATTCTAATAAAACAGACAATACATTTTTTATGAAAAAAGTTTTTTTACATTGTGGAAAATTAATTAGGCCATATCATTTCAAAAAAAAAAAAAAAAAATGACGAGAGGAAAAAAAATTTAAATTTAAATTTAAAAAAAGGGATTGTGTGCTCGAGCTTTAAAATGTATAATTATTTCAATTTAAATGTTTCCTATTACATCATTAACCGGTGAGCCATTAAATTTTATAAGCATCTTCAAAAGAAAAAATATTGCTATTAATAAATAAAATTAATTTATTTAAAATAATAAATATTTTGCCTTTAGTGTTTAAGTAGGTGTTTATAATTGAATACAGTGTTGGGTTTTTTTTTAAATAATTGGGAATGTCCTATAAACATAGCTAAATTTAAAAAGTTTATGGATAAATTCTCTTTTTTTAAAAATTTTAAAAATTTTTGGGAACTACTACAAAAATTTATTTAAATAATTTAAAATTTTTTTAAAAAAATGCAAATATTTAAAAAGTTTTTCATTTCAATGTTTCTCTTAACTAGAAAGCAAAAAAAATTTCCGATGTTCTTCGGTAACAAAACAAATGATTGTTTTTTTTAAATACGTTTATTTATTTTAAAAAAAAAGGAAATATTTTGAAGTTGTTCGAAGTTTTTTAATTAAAATGTAATATATTAGGTTAGTTATTTAGTGAACATAACGGCAGATGTGTTTTTTCGCACCCACGGGTAGTTGTCCTTTCCCCTGAACTGGGTGTCCAGTTCGTGAAGGGAAACCCTGGTAATAATATTTTATTTCACTATCAAACAATTTTTACCAGTTTATGAAATATAGTCTTTTTTTAATAGATTGAAAATTTCATATTTTCTACTTGAAAGGGGGTTTTTTTAATAATCTGGGCAAAAAAATTACCCCTTCCTGTCCTGTTATTTGGCTTTTGTCCACTTATTTAAACAATCAGCTCGGGTTTTTTTAATGGCATTAAAAATTATACTGAACTACTAAAGCAAAAAAGTTTATTTAAAAAAGAAATTTTTATACGCTTTGATCAACATTACGGAAAAAAATAACCACAACTATTTAAAAATGTTGGGGCATTGCATTGTATTAAAGTAAATAGATAAATGCCAAATTTTAAATAAAAACCCCACATTTTTGTGCCAAAGCTGTTATGTCTTTTTAAATAAAAAAATTTTATAATTTATAATAATTTATTATAAATAATTTTTTATTTTACTAAAAATTTTTTTTATATATATATATATATATATATATATATATATATATATATATATATATATATATATATATATATATATATATATATATATATATATATATATATATATATAAATCCTGTATCTTAATAAAGCATATTTTTACGCTGAATTATCATATTGTATCGTAACATAACCGACTAAATGTAAATATTGGCAATTTCAAAAAATATGTTCTGGTTATTTTTTGGTTTTTTTTTATCACTAACTTAAAAATAAATGTACAACGTAAAAATTAGTCGGGGTTACCCACAATATGACGAAACAGCATAGCCCTTCAAAAAAATTTGGGGCATATCGTGGGTTTATTATTTTCTGATAAGTCGACGCTTTACGCTATTGGGGGAAAATCGTTTTTTTGAAAAAATTAATTTTTTTGATAATTCTGAGATAAAAAAGACATATGGTTCCACCACTTTTATGGTGTTTTGGCCGTCATGTTACCCGGGGAAAAGGCAGGATGCAGGCTATCATATCCAATTACATCTATGCTATTACATAAGATGTGATGAGCATGTCATCACATTAAATCTGTCATCTTTTTATTATGTGTTTCACCATTTTGCCTTTTTATTTTTTTGATCAATGGTACTAAAAATTTAAAAAAATAACTTTTTATTCGATTCCAAAAATATTGGCCCTCCCCCTAGCAGTCGGTTACGTCGATTCAGGTTTTAGAACCAAAAAGACGGTAAAAAAAACCCTAAAACCTTTCATCGGCGGTATACTGTAGCATCCCCACTCCCTTTTGTGTTTTTGAAATATGATTCGCAATGTCCCAAGTCGAACCAAAGCGATCTTCAAGAGCAAAAAAATTAGTCGCCGATCTCGACGCCCTTCTATTTCCTTACGATTTGAGGCCTAGCTCTTTCATCGGTTTTGGCATGCCGATATAAAAAAAAAAAAACCATCGCGTTTCTTTTTTTCATTTGGGAAAAACAGTGAAATGTCAAATAAATATGCAAAAAAAATGTAAGGCGTAATAACACTTTTAAATCCATCGCAATGACAAAAAAACTTAAAAAAGGGTTCCAAAACTGTTTATTATCGTTTTAAAAAAACCTTGTAGGTAGTTGATTCCAATTCTTTTAAACCCAAAGAAATTAATTTTTAAAGTTGTTATTTTTACGATTTTTTAAAAATGCAAGAAATTTTTTTTCTTAATGTGTTTTTGTCGAACGGGTGATCAATAAAAATTTTAACTTTTTTAAAAAAACAAATGAACTTATCCAATAATTGAAAATCAAAAGTTCCGCTTAGTATTTTATTTACTCCGCTTTCATTCAAGATGTAAATTTAAACTTACCCCGGTCGCCTTTTTCGATCAATGTTGAAAATAGTGGTTACCCCTTTATGACGGAGATCCCCTTTTTTGCGAAAAATTTTATATTTGAATTTTAAATGTTTTTAGTTTTGTCATAAAATTTCGTAAAAATATGACAAAAACGTTTTAAAGGTATAAATTTATTTTTAATCTTTAAAAAAAAAGTGTAACCCATTCAAGAAAGTATTATAAAATTTTTAAAAAAGGGGTTTTCGAGAAAAAAAAATTGCGGTAAGCTTGAGTGTAATAGAGGTATTTTTTAAAGATAAGGTGTATTTTATTTTAATATTAGAGTTGTAATTTTGTGGCAACAGATAAGGGAGATTTACCATTATCCTTTTTTTTTGACACATCCTGTAAGTATTTATAACCCCAAATTTTAAAGCATCTCCATTATGCTAATGAGTCGTGTCGTTGGGGGTATTCCTTTTTCACTTTTTCCTGAAACTGATGCCATTTTTTTTTGCCAAAGCGCATAAATGTCAACAAATGTGAAAAAGAAAAAAATGTTCGTTTAGCATGTTTATAGTTCTTTTTTGGGGCAACTTTACAAACTTTATTGAAAATTTTAATTTAATTTCAAAATAAATTTTTTGGGATTTTTGTTATTGGGCGTTTGACTAGGTTTTTTGGTTTATAGGTGTTTTGAAAAGTATTTATAACCGATGGGAAAAAATTTTAGGGTTTTTAAAATAATGAATCAAAATTGGTTTTTTTGAAAAAAATAAAATGATTTCACGTAAAATTACCAAAAAATTAAAAAACACGGAAAAATTTTTTTTTAAAAATTTTAAAAAATCATTATCAAAAAAATATAAAAGTTTAAAAAAATTTATAGGGCAATATTTGTTTTTTAAAGACCTTTAATTTAAATAATATAACCTTTTTGGCTAAAAGCAATATTTTTAGTTATAATCAAAAAACCGAATCTTGGATTTTTTTAAATACCCCTAAAAAAAAAAAAAAAAATTTTTTTTTAATTTTTTTTTTTTTTGCAAAAAATTTTAAAAGATTTGAAATTTAAAAAACAAAAAAAGATTATCATTAAAAAAAAACCCAAAAAATTTTAATTAAAAAAAAAATATTTATTTCCCATTTTGGGCTGAAATTTTTTAAAATTACATTTTCGTTTTAAACTTCTTTATTAATTATTTATAAAGCTTTTTT
>JAHBCN010025855.1:0-10986 GCA_019359885.1 Listronotus oregonensis | reverse complement strand
CACCAAGTAGGATTTGTTTACAAGGGCGGCAACAAACAATTCAGTAATATAAAATAAAATGTTAGCAATTAATTAAGTTACTGTAATCCCCAATTTATTGTTTACATGGCTTATGTTAAATTACAATACTATTATAAGAGATAAACAACCACAAAAATTCTCAATTTTTTTATTGGCGTGAGGGCGCCGTATGACCTTGACGGCGAGGGCGCAGGGGGATTTGTCCCTCTGTCCCCCCGGGCCAGCACGGGCCTTGTTACAGAGACAAGGGTGATGATTAACCGTTCGTTATTTCTTTGAACGAAATTTATGAATCAAAAATATGTATTTTAATAAATTATATTTATATAACTTTATTTAAGCTTATTTTAAATTTTGCTGCCTATTTTTAGTAAAAAATGTATAGCTAAATGGAAAAAATGCATTTTAAATTTTGGTTAGAAGTGGTGATGTTTTACCAGAATAAAGTCTTAATTTTATCAAATGGTATACAATATAGATCTGATAATAGGTGTACATTCAAATTAGTTTTTAAAAGTTGAATATTTAACAAAAATTAATAAAATAATTCTACATTTTGGGGAAAACGGTGACGTCACAAACATAACCTATGTCTGCGGACAGTAAAAATCGAGCACTCCTGTTAAGTCCACCACCCTTAATCCTTTGTAGTCAGGGTTAGCAACCGTACTATAATTATAGTAGACATACTATAATTATACTTCTTTTTACTATGTATTATCATGCCTGTACCATAATCGTTGAATCTACTATAATTTTTATAAACCATATTTTTGGACCGGAAACATTTTTTTGTCGTAATTAATTTCAAAATGTTTGTTATTTGGCGCCGAAAACACTGTTGATATTTACATGAACAGCAAAATTCTGACCTTTAGGGAAATAACGATTGGCAGTGATTCCGACCTCCTGCCCCTGCTAAGGTACCTTAGCAGGGGCAAGGGGGGAGGTCAGATTCTTACTTAGCTGTGACAAATCGTACGGCCAACTAAGTTAGTTTCCCTCAACTTAGGTCAGAATTTGTGCTGTTCGTAAGCAGCTTATATTTACTTGTGCACAGCATAACTAACAGGCAGTACGATCTCTCCCTGGCGGCGCTTTTGATATTTTTAAGCACAAAACACGAAAGAAACGATTATAATTCAAATAAAGCAGCCAGATTATATCTTAGCAAAACGTTGGCTGAACTTCCGCAAGAAAAATAACCGTACTTTCCCATCAATGCATGAAAGGGTACTACGTTCTGTTAGTTATGCTGTGATACCAATATGATACCGGTATGTTGTGGTTACCTAGAAAAAATTTGGTATATTATATAAGAAAACACGGTTGGAAGAAGATGATGACTTAAATTGCAACCTACGCTTAAGGGAGTGTGGAACGTAATGAACGGCAAATAGGCTCCTAGATACCCCTTTTAACGATTCAACTCGAATTCAGAGGCGGTCACTCGCCCTAGAGGGTGCGAAATAAGAGGGGACGACGGAAACTCCAATGGGCCTGAACTAAGTAAGAAGTTGGTAATTCCGAGTTCGACCACTCTCGAACCCAATTGAAATTTATCACAGGAGTGCGTAGAAGCCTCCAGAACTCCGAGGATCAAAAACACGTGGAAATGCTCTCTTAAGGCGTCTTAAAACAAATTCAAAGGTATGTTTTGATATTTTAAAAGAAGGATGATGAGCCTCTCCATGGACTACTTGTAATATTCCGGATTAAAAGGACGCCATTTTCGGAAAATACGTGACATCATTTGAGCCGTGCCCAAAAGTGATTGTCAATATTTACAAGTTTTTAGGAGAGTGGAGGCTGATACGTGATGCAGCTTACAAAAAAGCGCTTAGAGGTCGTAACGAGCCAGGGACGCTATTCTTGGCCATTTGCTTCTTTCAAGATCCGTCAAATCTGTTAATAAATTAAATGTAAATTCGACGGATCCTAAAAGATGCGAATGACCAAGAATAGTGCCCCAGGTGTCACTCCGAATATTTTACTTCGAACCACGGTGCGTACCAAGGGTAATAAACCTAACAAGGAGTGCTCGATCCCATTTAAGCCCATATAAACCAATTTAAATGTCAATTCGGTATTTGTGACGTAATCTGTTTGCCTTTTTGTTTTGTTTACAAGTAATATAAAGTCTTAATTTTTTAAAAATATTATACATTACAGTTCTAATAGTAAGTACATATCCAAAATAGTTTTTAAAAGTTGAATATTTAACAAAAATTAATAAAATAAATCTGCCTTCTGGGCAAAATGGGCAAACGGTGACGTCCAAACATAACCTATATCTGCGGACAAATAGTAAAAATCGAGCACTCCTGGGTGCGTACACAAGGCTAGAAACGTGACCCCAACCGGGCCCAGCCTAGTCCCCTGGGAACGAAGAGTGAAAGTCGGGAGAGAGTAGTACCCGTGCTACTAGTGATGTAAATTTCCGTATCCTTTTGATATTCGGATTATACGTATTCGGAATCAAGACAGATTCGGATTCAATATGTGAATACGTATCCATCCTTATAACATAGGCAACCGTAAATATAGAGCGCGGAGTCGCGCACAGCTGATACCGGACGGCGGCGGGCGAATAGAGGAAAGGATACGAATTCAAAGACAGTTGCAAGTAATCAACAGGGTTGGCGCAGCTGCTTCAAATTCCGCTTTATGCTTTATGTTACAAAAAATTTCTCTATTTTCGCTATGCCTATCAAAATGTTTGTTCTGTTAAAAAAATATATTAAATAAACTAAACGGCGATGAGGTAAATAATAGGTTACGGTTAAAAATATATAACAGTATACTTAATTTTATTATGTTATTAATAGTTATAGCAAGGCAACATAGAAACAAATATTCGTTTCAACATAGGAACAAAGAATATAAAACAACAGCTCTGCAAGTCAAATGTAAAAAATATAACTTTCTGAGGTAACCTTTTTTCCTTCCCTGCATTTTTAATTTATAAGTTTTTTAATTTTTTAAAATGGGTTACGTTAAACTCGAAAGGTAAACAATACTGTTTTTTGCTTGAAGGTCAAGTCTTATTAAAAGTAACGCGGATAAAGTTGATTCTATTTTTTTTTTGTTTTATTCTAGCATATAAAAGAAAGTTCGCGCAACATTTACGTTTCCGTGAGGGAGAAATTATTAGCCCTTATTTTTTCGCATTAAAAAATAAGTATTTATTTAAAAAAAATAAGTTTTTTACGTATGCTCAAAGTGCTTTAATTAAGGGCAGCGCCATCCTGGGTCAAATGGAAAAATCTTTATAAGACAGCTCGTAACGATTACGGATCCGATCGCATATTCGAGCCCGCGTCGATGCCGATCAACCGGCAGTTGGAAGAATTCATCCGCTCCCGTTTCGATACTGAATACGTATTCGAATTTACGGACTGATTCCGGAATATACGGATCCGTTTAATATTCGGATTCAACGAAATTTTGGATACGTATTCTTACATCACTACGTGCTACCTCCAGAGAGGTACTTCTCAACCTATAGACGCAGCGTTGCCACTTGATCGTGCGAGAGAGAAAGAAGATTAGGTGTATAACTTGTTCGGTGAAAGGATACATAAGCAGCTCTACGTGTTGATCGGTCTGCCCCTTCCCGCTGACCAATCAGAAACTTTTTTTGCACGGTCAAGCGCCAAAGCGGCCTCTATAGGTATATGCTCAAAGGGTTGAACCACGAAGTTCGCAAGATCATTGATCCGCAATTTCGTAAAGCCATTTACGTTTACGATTGGAACTTTTGGTTTTGGCAGCACTGCGGCAGCCATTGTTTTTAATTTTGTCGGTTGTCGCCGGCGTTGTTCTTTTCGTTTCATTTGTAGCATTTTTAGGCTAGAGTTCCACACATTTTTCCTATAGTTAAGTGTTATCACTGTGTTTCTTTATTATAAAAGAGGTAAGCATTTATTAATGAAAAATATATGTATATACTCTACAGTATTTATTGTGTGCTTAGGATAATGGCTAGAGGAGGAATGAGAGGAAGAGGCGGAATGAACCGTGGCTTAGGAGGACGGCCACCATACAAAGTAAAAATGTTTTTGCCTAGGCATCCATTTGATTTGGCCCTATGTGAATCAGCATTTCCTCGTACAAAACCCGTTCCAGAAGAAACTGCCTTCACCCAAGCGTTATTGAAAAGAAATACTGATCTATCTCCTACACCAAATGAACAAAGTGCTATCTTAAATTTGGTCACGAAAATACAAACAGTTCTGGATAATTTGGTTGTTGCTCCAGGCACATTTGATGCTTGTGTAAGTGTAATCAAAATTTATTATGGATGAGTTTAGTAGTCCGCAAATGCATTTTTGACTTGTGGAACATGGCGTCTGCCAAGGATTAATAAATGAGTGGTTTGTGGACGCTTATCCTCTGCCCCTTGCCACTTGGTTTCGTTTTCCTTGGATCAGACATTTGTGGATTACATATTGTTTAACATTTGGTGTCCACAACTAAATTGTCATTAATACCATTGCAAACCAGGGTAATTATTGCATATACGGTTTTCTCCTATTTTTGGATTATATAGCAAAGTTTTTATATAGTCATATCCTAGTGTCCTCAGGGATTGTAAATATACTACCGGAGAAGAGAAATTATGTGTTTTAATATTTTTTACTTCGATTTTACAGTTTAAAATTACCATTGATTTTCTCCATATACCTAATGCAAAAACACCCCTTTATGACAAGAAGCCTTAAGAAATTATTTTTGAGGTTAAATTTAAATATTTATATCAAAGTGTGCAGCGTTGCCAAATCAGGGTCTTTTCTAATATGCCCCCGCATTTTCATGTCTGAAAAATAAATGGGGAAAAAAAAGTCGCTTTAACTAACCAGAATTAACCATGACAATTTAATTTAAAAGTTGTTTTACCCAATTTTCTACATATTTTGTCAATGGATTTTTGTTTGTTGTGTCATGTTTTAGTGAATAATTATCAATCTATAAGTTTTTACTCTGCCCAGCACCCCAATTTGCTTTAAGATCCCATAAGTTTGTTTGATTGAAAAAAAATTAAAACAATTTCTCTTCTCCGGTAGTATATTTGCTATCCCTAAGGATACTTAAATGTGATTTTATAAAAAAAAAATCATAAAATCAAACAAGAACAAACCTACTCATCACACCAGGGTATTTTAGGTTCAGTGTTATTTTAAACAAAATCCACTTTTTTTTTTAATTTGTGTTGTTGCTGGAACTGTGCCAAATGGGTGGTGTTGAAAGTTAAAATTTGTGGATGACTAAATATGACCATTTAATATTGTCCTGTTTATATTGAAAACCTAACAAAATATGGCTGCACATAACTAAAGCATTTTAGCATGCATATTACATCTGGCAATATGATGCTCTTTTTTTGCCCTAAAATCTATATCCAAAAACAAAATTCATTATGATATCACATTACTTTATAATATTTAATTTACTGACAAGTTAGAAGTCGCTATTTCAAGTTAATTGTACTACACCGAAAACAAATATTCCAGAAACCAAAATATAAATATATAACTAACAGTCAGTAAAAATTGAACATTCCACAATAAGCAGAACATTTTTCTAATGGTATTATTTCTTTCTTCTATTTTATTGTAACCTTTTAGACTGAAATTTGAAATTATTTTTACTTTTTGTGTTATATAAATGTATGTCTGAGCCCACATCTTTTAATTTCCAGCTATGCTTATTACATAACATCATATATAATAATAATAAACACTGATGCTCTACATTCATATTATAATTTAGTCATTCTGCTTATTTTACAAAGGTGTGTTATCAAAATTGCAAGGTGATCATTGCATTCTGTTATTTAGGAGGTTTAAGCTAATGATTGTTTATTCACTATATTACTGCCTACTGGATCTCTTTAATAAAAATTTCATTATTACCAATTAAATGGTCTGATTACACCAGTACACAAAAAATAAGAAGTGGTCTGTACATTTGACCAGACACATCTATCTATATGTATTTTGATGTGCTGAATCCAAATCCGAGGTCCGTTTGGCCCATACACCCTTAAAATTTTAAGTAAATTGCAAAAAAAAACAAAAATGACCATAAATTACAATGATAAAAACGATTATTTTTTTTTAATTGGTCTCAATCAAGAATATTTCCTATGTATTTGATTTGCTGAATCCAAATTCAAAGCCATAAATATACTACCTAGTAGCTAGCCAAACATATACCCTCCAAATTTTAAGTTAATTGTGAATAAACGCTGAAAATGGCTAAAAATTGTGACAAACTGCAGTTATAAAAACGATTTTTTTTTTAATGAACTCAATCAAGTATATTTCTTATTTATCTTGATACGCTTAATTTAAATTCTGTTTGGCCTGCAGATCCTCCAAATTTTAAGTAGATTGCCAAAAAGTGATAAAAATGGCTAAAACTTTCGAAAAATTGCAGTTATGGAAATAAAGAAAATTTTATTCAACAAATTCAAATATGTTTCCTATGTATTTCGATCCGCTGAATCCAAGTCTGAAATCCGTTTAGCCATACAACTCCAAATTTTGAGTTAATTGCGAAAAAACGCTGAAAATGGCTAAAAATTAAGAAAAGTTGCAGTCATAAAAATAATTTTTAAAAAATTAAACCAGATTAAGCATGTGTCTTATGTATTTTGATAAGCTGAATCTAAATCCGAAGTAAAGTATGTTTCACTGTGCCTTCCCCAAATTTTAAGTAAATTGCAAAAAAAAATGCTGAAAATAGCTAAAAATTGCAGTTATGAAAACGAAAAATTATTTATTGAATTTAGATTCAGCTTATAAAAATACAAAAAAAACCTACTTGATCGAGTTCGATAAAACTTGTTTTGTTTTCATAACTACAATTTTTAGCCATTTTCAGTGTTTTTTCGCAATTTATGCAATAATTGGAGGGTGGATAGCTAAAGGGACTTCGGATTTGTATTTAGCGTATTGAATTACATAAGAAACATACTTGGTCAAGTTCAATTAAAAAAAATAATTTTCCTCATTGTAATTTTTAGCAGTTTTTGACAATTTACTTTAAAGGTGTAGGGGCCAAACAGACCTCAGATTTGGATTCACCGCTTCAAAATATATATGTATATAGATAGATGGGTCTGGTCAAATGTACAGACCACTTTATTTTTTGTATGCATACTGCATACTTTAGATCGCAAATCAGCCATCATTGTTTTAACTTAATGTTTCAAGGCTATTTTGCCACTTTATTAAAGGCCACTAATGTATGAGTGTGAATCAAGCAGCAGTCCAGCCAAGAAATGTCAGGACAAAAATTTGATATTGGTTTTATTTATATCCTGCCTCAATTGGGTATATAAAGGGTGCTATACACTACACTATGTTAAAATAAAAATAACATAATTTATTGCTTAATTTTATGCTGTTAAAAAGTTTTAAAATGTAAATTTTCATTGATTAAACGCGCATTTACATAAAGTACTTTTTACTATGCGTGTACAGTAAATTTAAATACCATAATATATTCTAATTTAAAACCATCTTTTTAGCAATTGGATGAAGTTCGTCAAGTTGGATCGTTTAAGAAAGGAACTATGGTCACTGGCCACAATGTTGCTGATATTGTAGTTATTCTTAAAACTCTTCCTACTAAAGAAGCTGTAGAAGCTCTCGGCAACAAGGTCAAAGAAGATCTAAAAAATCTCATGAAAAATGAAATTGTACCTAAAGGTGAACAACTAGCTCATACAACAAATGAGAGGGGTCTTGAAATCCGCAATGCCTTTGCCAGTGTAAGAGTACTGGTTACCACTTTACACCATAATATTCGCAAACTAGATCCTGAAATTCATTTGGACCAAAAGATTATGCTTAGTCATCTGGCTGCTATTCGTCACAGTAGATGGTTTGAAGAAAATGCTCATCACTCATCAATTAAGGTTCTGATTCGCCTTCTTCGTGATGTTAGAGGTAGGTTTGAAGGATTTGAACCATTGACGCCTTGGATGCTGGATTTATTGGCACACTTCTCTATAATGCACAATCCTAGTCGCCAAGCTTTGTCAATAAATGTAGCTTTCCGCAGAGTGTTCCAACTTCTTGCCGCTGGATTATTCTTACCTGGCTCAGCTGGCATCACTGATCCCTGTGAAGGTGTCAGCCTCAGAATTCACACAGCAATGTCTTTGGAACAACAAGATATTTGCTGTCTTACTGCACAGACCTTGTTAAGAGTTTTGTCTCATGGAGGATACAAACAGATTTTGGGCATGGAAGGCAGCAATAACATAGCTAAAGAAATGTCAGTTTGGGATGGAGTAGTGGTTTCTCCACTAGACAAAGCCTATGAGAATCCTCCAGAAAAGGCAGAAGGTGAGGGTGATGAAGAGATGGATGAAGCAGAGGCAGATGAAAGTATGGAGACACAGTAAATTGAGTGAATTTGATTCTACTACCATTTCTGGTTGCTGAATGTGTATTATTTTTTTGTTCATTAAGTATAGTATTGTGCATTTTATTAATTTTCTATGTGGCAAATAGAATAAACCAATCGTTTTAAAATAAAATTTTACATCTAGTGAAATAAAGTAATTTTTCACTTTTATGTTAATTCTAGTTTTACTGATCTGTGTTAAAAAAAAATATAAACTAAATCCTTCTTACATAGCTATCAATAATTACAATAAATTATTTCAGAAATAATTTTTGCATTCTTATTTTATTAACCAAATTGTAGTTTAGTGATTAAATTAATCCTTTGCCTTAAATGAAAAAATAATTGACCTATTTTTAAAAAAACAAGGATGTGTTCAATACTTACCTTCTTAATGTTCTTTATTTTAAATTATAAGGTATAGTCTGTCTCAAAGTATACCGTGTTAGCTCTTGCCTTCATTTATGGATTATACCTGCCGACAGCAATAAAACTGCGGATCGGTAGGTATTAAAGGACAGAACATTAGGGACGGACTCTAATAAAATAAAGATTTATAATTTATTGTTGATTTAGGTAAGTATAATCTTAAAATTACATTAAGAAATTAAATATATGCAAAGTTTAAATTAACTGCATTATCTATACATAATTACATTTTTAATCTAAATATCTAAATCCAATTCTGTTTCACTATCAGAGTCATCATTGAGATTAATTACAATAGGATTTAAGTTGTTTTGGATACAAATGTAAGAGTCCTCAATTTTTATAATGTGCTGTAGTGAATTTTTCCAGCTCTCAACTGGTATGTTAGTAATTACATTTTTTATCAAATTTATAACACTGGGACTTAAAGTAGGTGTAACATTTTCTGCTCTGATCTTTGATTTTACTTGGTTCCACAAATGCTCTATGGGGTTAAACCAAGGAAGTTTAAAGGTGTATGGAAGCCCAATACTGTAGAACAAAATTGTCCAGGCGTGCAGGGCAGCGGGAATAGGGGGGTTGGCCCCGCGGAATTTGCGCAATGAATAGTAGGTCAGGGCCGGATTTCCATAATTCTTTGTTACTATCTATAAAATTGACATCATCAAATGTCAAATTCCAACATTCACTGTTTTTTTTTATTTTTGCACAAAATTGTTGGTTATTAATGGATACTACTATAGAATATTTAAAATTATTGTGTAATATTGGATTTTATATCATCTGATATAATATGGAAAGAATAGATGGCGCCACTTTACTGCCTTCTATTTAAATGGTCGATATTTTTGGATATTTTGTATTTTTACCAAAAATCTTTGTAAATAAATAAAAACACGATTTTTAAAATAAATTTCAAACATTGTATGATAGTATTATGTACTTATCACCAATTTTGTGATAAAAGAAGGGCAAGATAGTGTAAATGAGTTTAATCTAATCCTAAGATTCTGGTTGTACATTAAAAAGTGAAAATTTTTATAACTGCTTTTTAGGCATATACTTTTCACTAATAACCAACATTCATGAGACAGAATAACAGTGGTTAAAAATGTTTAGTAACCTTTGATACCTGAGTATCCATTGTAACAGTATCCGTTAAATATTATGTGTGTACAGAATGTCGAGCTTAAAAAGTTGATAATGCAAGATTAAGAAACCAAAAATCTAATTTATTTTTAAACAAATGGTATTGTCTCGAAAGTTGCCTCCTCTCCGATTTTGATCAAATTTGGTATACAGGGGTTTTTTGGGACGCTGATTACAAATCTGAAAATATCTTTTCGGCAACGTTTCGTTTCCGAGATCTTCATGATCAAAGTTGAAAATTAAACTAACCTCATTTTCACTATATTCTCCCTTCTTTTTGTACACAATTCTTGATTTTTACACTAAAATGGCACACAATATTTTATAAACACCTTTTAAAACCTTGTATTTTTAATTATTTTACATCTTTTTTCCATTAAATTGCGAACTTTTAAGTTCAAAGGCAGCAGCCATATTTGCTCAAAAAATAAAAGTGTAAAAAAGGTGTAAAATAAACATAAAAACAAGTTTTTAAAAGGTGTTTGTGAAATATTGTTGTGCCAATTAGTGTAAAAATCAAAAATTTTGTGCAAAGAAGAGGAATAGTGTAAATAAGGTTAGTTTGATTTTCAATTTTGATGATGAATATCTCGAAAACGAAACATTGCAGAATTTTCTTTTCAGATTCGTAATCAGCGCCTAAAAACCCTGTATACCAAATTTGGTCAAAATCGGAGAGGAGGCAACTTTCGAGACATTACCAAACAAATACAGAAAAAGCAAAAAGGAACTTTAACATAAAATTGTACTTTCTTTCATTCAATTAGAGGGACCGTATATATTAAAATTTGCCTGGTCTGCCCAGTAATCAATAATTTTGATCCTTTAAAAGTGTACTAAATTATTAAATGAAATAAAAGTATCTAAATGTAAACCTTTTTTCTTTTTAATTATCCCAAAAAATACACAAACATTGTAGAAATCATCTAAAAGATAGTTAAGATTGCCTTATTTTTCCCCACTAAT
>JAHBCN010025854.1:0-10954 GCA_019359885.1 Listronotus oregonensis | reverse complement strand
TCACGAATCTGGAAACCTTTTTTGGCGGTAACGTTTCGTTTTTAAGATATTCATCATAAAATTTTAAAAAATCAAACTAACCTTATTTACACTATATTCCCCCCTTTTTGTACACAATTTTGTTTTTACATAAAGGGGGACAAATTTTTATAAACCCTTTTTAAAAACTTTTTATGTATATTTTACACCTTTTTTCCTTTAAATTAAAGTATGACTTTCAAACAGTGCGGCCATGTTTACTTAAAAACCCCTATTGTTACATGGTTGCGGCGTTCCAAAGTGAATGTTTACTTTTAAAAAAAAACTCTCCATAATAATCAAAAAAAGTATATTTTTTTTAAAATATATAATTATCTTTATTGGGGAGAAAAGCCAAATAATTTTTTTTTTAATTTAAAAATATGTTATTAATATATTAGCCTTATTATTAAAGAAAATTCAATGAATAACTTCTTTTTCATCATCATCACATAAGCCCAATTCCGTCCTCTGCTGGACATAAGCCCCCGTAATCTGTTCCACTCATGGGGGCATGCGCCGTTGCACCAGTTCGGTGTGATGCGTTTTTTCAACTTACGTCTAGGAGTAGCGGTCACAAAAATATGGGGGGACGTGACTGGCAGAGGGGGTTAATGCGACATTGCCAAATTGTACGTATTTCTTTACTGACACTGACAAAAAAAAAATGGGGATACGAAACCTTTTTTAAAAATTTTTTTCTGTCATTTTTTATAATCTTATTTGAAATGAAAAAAATATTCCAAGCGAATCTATATGTAAATTAAAAATTTTAAAGATTTTAAATTTTAAAATACAAATTTTAGGCAAAAAAAACAAAAATATATTTGTACCTATACATATTATGCAAAAAAAGTTTAAAGTAAACAAGGGAAATAATTTAAAATGTTAAAGAACAGCAATAGCAAATGGCTATTGTTTTACCATAGGCTGGGGGGGGAGAAAAATTTGGGGGCCCAAAATTTCCCTTTTTTTAAAGTTTTTTAAAAACCTTTAATAAAAGCGTTCTGCGACAGAAAATCTTTATTTGCATTCCATAATCAGTCAATAAGAATATTTACAATAATTTAAGATACAATATATAAAAAAAAAAGAAAAGGTAGGTGATTGTCTGAATGTTAACCCGATTTTGACGAAATTTGGTATGCGGGGGTTTTTTCGGGCGCTTATCACGAATTTAAGATAATTTTTTTCGAAACGTTTCGTTCTCGAGATATTCATCATCAAAGTTGAAATTCAAACTATCTTTCATATATTTTGCCTTCTTTTTAAAAATTCTTGATATAACACTATTTGGGGACACAATATTTTATGAACATCTTTTTTTAAAAACCCGTTTCTCAGTTACTTTTCACGATTTTTTCATTAAATTCCAAATCTTTTACCCTAAAACGCTGCAACCATGCATACACCTATGTGAATGAATGTTTAGACATGCGACTTGATTAAAAGTAAACCTTTTATATTAATAAAGAAAGGCACAAATTCAATAAAAAATCATGTTTTAAAAAAAGGGTTTTTTTTTAATCTTAAATAAAATATTATTGTGTCAATTTAGTGTTATATTCTGGCATTTAATGCAAAAAGAAGGGGGAATATAGTAAAAATAAGGATAGTTTGAATTTCACCTTTGATGACGAATATCTCGAGATCGAAACGTTTCCGAAAAAATTCAGATTCGTGATCAGCGCCCCAAAAAAACCCCACATACCAAATTTGGTCAAAATCGGAGTTGCCGCAACTTTCTAAACAATTACAAAAAAAATAGGTTAATTTAAATAAACTATATAATAATAAAATACACTCCATGAAGTTTACCTTGTTTAAGGGTAATTTTTATATACATCTGCATATGGAATAGGGTTAGAGATCGGTACATAAGTTTTTCCTATATACCGGTGTTTGTGGAGAACTTTGTAGGTCATATCTCACCCTTTCAAGTGTACCTACTCTATAAAAGACTAAAGTAAAAAGCACAACCCGGCGTTGCGTTGATTGGCCGGTGGGCGTGTCCTAATTCAAATTTTGGCGGGCTTTATGTTAGTAAAAATTAAGATATTTTGAATTGTAGAATAAAGATATTTTTTATATTGTAATTTAATTCTACTGAATGTTTAAATTTAAAAACAAAAAAAAAATTAAATATATATATATATATATATATATATATATATATATATATATATATATATATATATATATATATATATATATATATATATATATATATATATATATATATATATATATATATTTATATATATATATATATATATATATATATATATATATATATATATATATTTTTTTTTTATTTAGTGTAATGTACCATAATTGGAATTGAAATTAATAGAGAAGTAAAATATAATTTAATAATTTAGGCCTAAAATGTTATGTAGACTTGTAGAGATTCCGAATAAAAATGTAGGTATACCTATATCCAGAATTCTAATTGTGATAATGTGTATTTAATTATTATTTATAATTGCATTGAATTATTGTTTGTATTTAAATATTATATATTTATATTATTTTTATTGCATGAAAAATGTTGGGCTGGAATAAAAAATGTTTGTCTTAGATTTTAATGTCATTATTGACAGAACCAAATTTTTTTATGATAATTATAGGTAGGTATGTCAAAAGAAAACAATAATTTTTAAAAGGCAGACGTTTTCCATTCCATCACCAAACATCATACCTGTTTATAAATGTTTTTTTTTTTTAAATGGGTGAATATATTGACTGAATACTGAATAAAATTTGACACTCATGTGTGGCCGGGGTTAATGGCATCAGTCGTAAACCCAAATAAAACACCAGATAGTTAAGTTTAAAAATAATTGGCTTTATTAAAAATTCGGGAAATCAAAGGAGGGGGCGTCCATATGGTGCAATGGCGGAGGTAAAACCCCTCTAAACCTCGCCTAGGACCCAGTACATCCCATTCTCAAAATTTAAAACACATATCTGTGGTTAATATTATAGGCAGTATTCAAAAAGATTAACTTATATATTATATATAAATATTGTCACAAATAATTCTACCATGGATATATTTAACAAAAATAAACTTATAATAATCTTACATATGTTAGTGTCCCATATTTAGTTCATTTTTAAATTAATTTATAAATTATTTTAAACAATTTTCAAATTTTTACGAATAACCTAATCCTAATAAAGCTAAAATAAAAATTCAATACAGATATAACAGCAAGATACAAATAATAAAATAGTTATATTGTAGAATTATATAGGATTATAAACATTGCTGGATAGTTTTATATTTTCACTTATGGGTTTTTTTGGAAGGAAAATACTCCTGTTTCTCCATTTTTCGCTTCTGTGTAGTTTTATTTATCTTCTCTTGAAATTTACGCACAGTTCCTTGGATGTCCTTCATAAACTCAGTAAAATTCTCGTCATCTAGTCCTTCTATAAAGTTTTGTAAATTTTCCCATTGAAGGCTTCGTTTGCTTTGTGCCTGAACCCCATCCTTTGCATGATTTGTCTCTTCTACCTTCTCTCTGATAAACTCATTAATTTCCTGTTCGTGCTGTGGTTTGATATTTGAAATTTCTCCCAAAGACTTGGCAACTTTATCTAAAACACAGTTAGTACCCATTCGCTCCTCATACATTCTTACCAAGTGCACATGCTTACACAAGGTATTCCTCACCACATATTCGGCACACTCACACTGGTAGCGATGAATGCAAATTTTGCATACTCTGCAATACAGTGTCTTACATTCATTTTCACAGACTTGCTTTGCATTTACATTATATAATTTGTTTGGATCTCTGAATGATGTAACCTTAAATTGTCCGTATACTTGAGAATCCGCCTTCACATCCACTTGGTTCTTAAATATTACTGCCTTTTTGTGGGCTTTTGTTATAATTCGGTCTTGATAGTTATTTGCATTTGGCCGTTCAATATCCACGATCCTCTTCCACATTTTTATGTCCACTACATCATCAATTGTGTCTAGTAACTTCTCAATGGTCACCCTTGCATTTCTCTTTAGTTGGTTTGTCTTTAGTAGGTTGTTAAATGATTCTATTGCCATATTTGTGTTGATACCGGAATTTCTTCTATAACAATGTGCCCACATTTTTATTCTTTCTTCATTCTGAAAATAATGCCTAGAACAAATAAAAATTAAATAAGTGATAGGTACCTTAAAATAGGAATTTATTTTCATATGTATTTAATTTACCCTATCAGATAATTGACAAAATCTGTTTCATTTGCCTCTTGTAATTTAATAAATAAGAAAATAAGAAATAAAGAAAATTCTTAAAGATACCACATCAGCCGGTTATGTGGAATTTCCATCCAACCTAACGGCTTTATGTATTCATAAATTGGCGAATGCGTCAGAATATCTAGATGTCCTTCCTGGGCAAGTTGTAAAGCTGGCAAAACTATTTAAATTACTTGTCACTATTGGTATTTTGGTCTCCTCTAACCAGCATAAATGCATTCTGGTTTATATCAATCGAAGTATTTCTTGAAAACTTTCTTCCAGGTTTCTTGGATCTTTTCTTTTTTGTGGAGTAAAATCTCTGATGAACTATGTTTTTATTGGGAACAAAATTCTGTTTTATTTGGAATGATGGTATTGTTTTTCTCTAACGGCTGCTAGTGATGGGGCCACTTGAGAAAATATTTTTTCCAGCACTTCAATTTCTTCTAAATTTGTTACTGTACTTAAAGTTTTAAGAAGCGAATTTTGTAATTTCTCCTTACGTATGTTGATGTCTTGGCAAGAAGGTTTATTTTTAGATAATTCATGGACAGCTATTTCATTGTGTTCGTTTGGAGTTTCATCTATTACCAGACAATTATCAGTTTCATCTGCAGTCCCTAAAAAATAGAAAATAATTATGATGATATAATTTTATTATATTATACAGAGAGTCATTTTAGAGTAATTTACTAATATCTTAAAATATTTTTTAGACATGAAGAATTTTAAATACAAGTGTTTTTGTTACAAAATTGGCATAATTTAAAAAGTGTTTTTAAAAATATTGGTTGTTGGCCAAAAGAGTGTTACCAAAGACAATTATGAAACTATAATTGTCTTTGGTGTCACTGAAATCATGATTACTTTGTAAGGGACATCCTATATATTATTCTAATTGTGGATTTTTTCTTTTTTGATCTAACATGACATGGGTGAATTACTTATAGTTTGGTGTTACATATACAAGTAAAAAATGGCGTTTTTACTACTTCGACATATTACTATGCTCAAAGGGTTTAAGATAAGATAACAGTAGAAATAGTTTCACTTTTCTATCTTGGCTTATTTTAAAGCTATCGGATAATACTCATCACAAGCAGTGTGGTATCATGGCATGACGGTACCATTCGGAATCACCTTGGTACCAACTATTATTATTGGTACCAATGCCTTAAAAACCAAGATAGAAAAATAAAACTTATTTTTTTAGGAATCTTGGTTCTTCCGTTTGGATCAAGTCAAACTTTAATGGTTTACCGACGTTTTGCCATCGATTGGACAAGGCATCCTCAGAAATATTTACTCTGCGAGACTGGAATACTGAGTCTTACAGAGTCAAGAACCTTAAAGATGCTTCATGCAATCGCTGGCGAAACGTTGGTAAACAATTCCACTTTGACACAGTCCAAACCAAGATTCCTCAGTTGACAGGCAGTGAAAGTTATATAAAACTTAATTTACTCTAAACAGTTTCGGCACAACAATGCGTCAAAGTAGAAAAAATGCCATTTTTATTTGTTTATATTACCAAAACTGTTCATGATATGGCTATGGTATGTTATATTAAAATTTTGAATAGAATCGAAAAATGACTAAAATATAGGATGTGCAAGGACACATGTGATTCAGCTGCTGTGATTGTTTCCCCCATGTATGTATGTTAAAAATATTTTTAGAAACCCTTTATTTAAACCTCTTTCCTACCACCAAAAAATTACAAGGGATCAAAGAATTACACACTAAATGAGCACCCATTCTAAACAAATATTTTTTTGTCAAATTTACACCCAATAATTATACACAAAACGACAAGAAAATGTTCCCAAATACCACTACCAACTGTGCTTAAACTTTACTATAGTTTATTAAAAAATACCCTACAAAATGTCCTTACACCTTAGTAATAGTAAATTAGCAATATACAAATCTAAGCAACATTAAGTTATTTGAAATAAAAGAAATTGTGATAAATAAAAGCTGCTAGCACTTATTTTAAAAACTATCTACTTTTTAACAGTACACCATTAAAACAATTGAATATTTAATTTACTGTTTCTCTTATTCAAATCCATATTTTCCATTTGGTTTGGCGTTAAATGGTAGATTAGAGGGTATGGGATAACTCTGCACTGCAGCCGCATGGCTTATTATACACCCTTGTTCTACGTCTGGGTAATGTGAGCCAGACGGTACCTACAGCTTAACGTGGGTTCCGAACCACAGATGTCCTATTCACGACAACCCAAGACCAGGCCTCCCAAGCAGGAAAGGTCGTTTTCATCCCTATTATTCAACTGGTTGGGGTCCGCAAGTCTGCGGGTGCATAAGACAGGGCAAAGTGTGTTCCGGCGCCTTGGTCTTTGCGAGACTTCAGCGTCGATACATTTTAAACTTTTGACCGTCTTTTGTTAGGTAACCACTAAGGCCCATTTACAAAGCAGATTCAAACTCAGTTCTACTGAACTGAGGTCAGGCCTTAACTTTCCGTAAAATCTTAATATCTTTCAATTCCTTGACATTGACAGCAATATTGAGATTTTATGGAAAGATCAAAGACCTGATCTTAGTTCAGTAGAACTGAATTTGAACCTGCTTTGTAAAACTGGGCCTAAAAGTCTGACCAAAGATTATAAATAAATTTTTGGTCTGGCCTGGATTCCAACCAAGTCTGAGTCGGTTGTGCGCCTAACGACCCAGCGCTTTAACTTACAGGGTATCACCTGATCAAACTTCAAACTGTTTGGCGTAATTTTTTTGAAAAAATCTGCAAGAAATTTTTAAGTTAAATTATTTATGCAATATTTTCTTTGATAAATGATAAATTTCTGAAAATTTCATTTAAAATTTTACTTTAATAAAAAAAAATAAATACCTTTGTTTTCTGAGATTTGCATATTCTTGATTGAGCTGGCAACCAGATGTATGTGTTTGCACATATTGTATTTAATAGCTGAATCTAGACAGGAGCACTGAAACTGATGAATGCATATACCACATTCCAAACACACAAGTTGGCAATTTTTGCAATCAGTATCTTGCTTTTGTACTAAATATACTTCTGAATAATTTTCAGAAAAGACTTCCCAGCCATCATCTGAAGTTAAAAGTTTAGTATGATCCATTTCTTTCATAGTATGATGTCTAGATCTTATATTTACAATTTTACTTGAAATTTTTCCCTTGTTAGTTACTGAAAATAAAATTACTATGTTACTTTATTTTATCAGTTAGTATGTAGAAAGTATTTTTTACAAGTACCTAGTCTCAACTAAAATGAATAGTACAATATTGTTCTTACCTATGATTCTGTTAATTAATTTATCTCTAACAAAACGCATAATTGCTGCAATGGCCTTATCTAACCTTTTACATTTTTTCCTTTTAGATAAATGTACTTGATAGATCGGTGCATCCTCTCTAAATGCATGTTCGTATTAAGGCCAGCATGCATCCGATAACTGTAAGCCCAATATTCATAATTACAAGCATAGTACTCTTGAAAATATTTAATAAAGGCTGTGCATTCTTCATCTTTAATGCCACAAAATTCTTCCAACATTTTGTGAAAAGCATTTGGATCACGTTCTGTTAAGAGTGTCCGTAAGTGTTTATAAATTAGGGCCTATAAAAATGAGATTATATAAATTAATTTGAAAGTGAACAATAATTACATCACACGTACCTGAGTATCTTGAGACTTAATTTTGTTTAAATTTTTTCTCCAAGATCTATCCACATGCCAAGTACAATAGAGCCTAAAAATAAATAGTCAACATGTAATCAAAGTAATTAAAAATTTATTAATTAAATTTACCTTCTTTCTGGAGTTCCCATGGTACTAATCCATGCATTAAAGAAGGTATCTGCTAAATCTGACATAAACACTCTGGGTTTGAGTGTTTCTTGTAATGAATCTCTTATTTTTCAAAAAAAGTATCAAAACCTGGGTATCTGATCGATTGGATATTAAAAATGCACAAGGAAATCCTTCCCTCAGTTCATCCAAAACTAATAATGTATTTAACTCAAAATCATAACTGTTCAATCCATGAGTACCATCCAAGCAAATACAGTCATTACCATATTTTTTTAAGAAGTCCAACTGGGCTTCCGTCATTATTATTAATACAAAATCTTCTACCTTTAAATTTGGACAATTTTCTTTATAGACACCTTGGGGTTTATAAAATAAGACACATTTTCCTTCTTCTTCCATCTCTCTAACCCAAACATCTACACTGATGGCATCATTTTTGTGTCTTACAGCTTTTGATTGAAGATTAAATTCTGATTCAATATTGTACAAATCTTTTCGTGTTAAAAGATGTATTCTTTGTAATGAGCAATCATAAATTGAATCTCTGATTTGATCTAGGATTTCATCAAATGGTATTTTTAATGATATTTTTTTAGCTAACTCTTCTCTTTCTGTTTTTGTTAAAGAAAGGTACTTCAGTTCATTTTGGTGGCCTACATGTGTTACACAAAAAAAAACAATGCATGTACCATCACTAAAATATTTTTGTACCATCCTTGCAGGGCAATATCTATTCATTTTACAACTTCCTTGAGTTTTTAGGGTCCTCAAACCTTTTCCTCTTGGAATATAGTATCCAGATCGATGACAATCAAAGTTTGTAATTTTGTGGTTTAATGAACTTTTTGTACCCTTGCTAATAAATTTTGAAAGGTTATCAGACTCAACTTTGCTTTTCCACAAAAAAAAATCATCTTGGGACGCAAATGTATGTTTTTCTTCAATAAACTTAACACTATGTACATTTTGTAAATGTCTTATCATACTGTCCCTAAATGTAGCAGAAAAATCACATAATGGACAATGTTTTTGCAGATTATTCACATTTTCTGATGTTTTTGGTTCATTATGAGCTTTTCGTCGGTGTGCATTAAAATGCTTTTTTAAACTAAAGTTTTTACCACATTCACAATTAAAATTATAATTTAAAGGATTTTTATAGGTTTTTCCCTGCTTAGCACTGGTAGATTTTGTAGGATCTTCCATGTGGATCTTAAAACAAATTAAGACTATTTTAGGTATTTTGCCATCAGAAAATCTTTTATTCTTACCTGATTTTTCGTATATCTTTCCTAAATTGAAAACGCTAGTAACAACCAAATTTCTAACAGATACATTTACTTTATCTCACACCTTTTTATTATTTATAAAAAGTTAGTATCGAGAACTAACCGAACACAATATCTAAAACAACAGTTTTTTTTCCCGCGTAATACAAAATATAACCTTCAAACCCGAGACGCAAAGACTGACAAGTTCTGTTTACAACGCACCCTAGTAACATTGGCAACGTAGCGTTCTTTTTTACATTTCTAAAATTTGTGACCGCTACTACCTAGACGTAAGTCTCAAACTGCAGTGAATTAAGTTGGCGTTGTGTTCCAGAACGTTTTTAAACTTCAATTTATGTATTGCGGTCCAAGGATGGTAAACTTAACAAGGAGTGCTGGATCCCATTTAAGCCCATATACACCAATTTAAATGTCAATTCGATATTTGTGACGCATTTACGATTACGTCACGTTTTGCCTATTGTTTTGTTTGCAAGTAGTATAAAGTCTTAATTTCATCAAATGGTATACAATACACAACGACTATATACTACAGGACTGCTCAGTTTGCCGAATTTGTCTGCCAAGGTCAAACTCGCTGTGACGTCACCACCGATACTGACGTCTATGCCTTATATAGCATTTTCTGTGAATTTAGAAAAGTTTCTTGATGAAAAATAAATTGTAAGGAAAATTTGTATCCTATACTTTTAAAAATATTTTCTTTACATTCAAGATAAGGATAATATAATTTTATATTTGTATTAAATTAAATTTTAAGCGGAAAAATTACATCATACGTATAGTTTTATTATTCAAACTGCCCTAAAGTATTTTATCAAATAAATTTGCGATACTTAAAAACGAATATATAGACATGAAAGATTTACACACAAATTTATTTAGAAACAATAAATCACAATAAGCATAAGAAAAATATAGATATTTTTATTTAGAGTAAAAATAGCCACATTTAATTATTTGTTTACGGTTATATAAACATAAATTTAAAACTAAAACATTAAATGAGAATAAATCACCTGCCCTTACAAACGATATAAAAGAGGAAACATACATATTATATTTTATTGCTCAAAGAATTGTGGCCATTTACCTTTTTTGTCCCAAATCGAATTGTTACAAACAATGAACAAAACGAAACGAATGTTTATTTGTCTTCTCTAGTCCAAACTACACTAAAAGTACTTAAATAAACGCCAATCGTTCACAAAAATCACAACAGAAACCAGAAAACTCTTCAAATCACACACGATTAAATGGCCGGCCAAATGAATGTAAACAAAACTATTCTGTACCAGTGGTGACGTCACAGCTGCTTCTAGCTTTCGCTAAATTTTCCAACGTACGTTAAATGGAAGTGAGCAGTCCTGTAGTATATAGTCGTTGTACAATACAGATCTAATAGTAGGTGTACATCTAAATTATGTCGAAAACGACATCCGCAAATTTTCGACGCGTACGATTTTTAAGATGTCGCATGCGACATTCGAGATTGGACCGCGGTGTCCATAAAATTGGCGTTATAAGCGCGAAATTTAAATTTCATTAGAGAATGTTTTATTATTAATA
>JAHBCN010025853.1:0-10952 GCA_019359885.1 Listronotus oregonensis | reverse complement strand
GTAAAATTGTCAGAATCGAATTATTAGTAAAATAGTTCAGCCTGGAAAACTGTCTCCCAAATCTCAGACACTTACTGAAACGGTTGGAACAGTTAGTGGTTGGACTGCAGATCATTTCAATTTGCAGCAAGAGACAGGATGAATTAAGTGCCGATAAATGCTCAAAAAGTCTTGGGAGACAATTTTTTTAAAAAATCAAGAATTTTGCGTCGAAACTGGTATTAATGGAGGCTTAGACTTAACAGGAAATGCTTTAAAAAATAGACAAAACAAAAATTTGGGATTCAGGAAGAACAAATACGATTGCTTTAAAAAGGGGGAGTTCAGTGTGCCAAAACAAAAGATATCTAAATATTATTCCATTTTTGGATTGGATAGCACAAAAAATAAATTTGATTAAAAAGGAACTTTAATTTGTGCCACTTAACAACGTTGTAAATTTTAATAATATATAGTGTATTGTATTTTTTGGGTTTTTTTTAAATTGTTTGGGTGTTTCTGTTATTGAGAAAGAAAAAAAAAATGAAACTTAAAAAATATCATATATCGTCTAATTTGACTTTTTTTTGATAAGTCATGCCTTTTTGGGACAACTTTCGGTTTTAGCGAAAATGGTCTCATCTTCAATTTCCAAACGAGATACCTTGATATTAATACATTTTTGGATTCTTAAAATTCTGCGTCTAACGGTTTCCCGTTTGTAAAATTTTTACAT
Source organism: Listronotus oregonensis (assembly GCA_019359885.1). Lineage (NCBI taxonomy): Eukaryota > Metazoa > Arthropoda > Insecta > Coleoptera > Curculionidae > Listronotus > Listronotus oregonensis. Next base: position 10,237 of record JAHBCN010025853.1, on the reverse strand, counting down.
CTTTGAAAAATATTTAATACGAAACCTAAAAGGCCCAAGCGTGTCGATTGTTTCTTTTACCAGTCTCCCACTGTATCCGTTCTGCTTAAGATTCCTACACAGCTTACTTTTTCCCTTTAGTTATATTACTTCCCAAAGGATATTTGATAATATTTAATTATTTTTTTTTTTCTGCGTATTTAGAAGTATTTCCCCTAACAAATTAATATTTCCTGAACCCAAAATTTTTAAGGAAACCCCCAAAACGTTTGGGGAAACCCTAATCACGTAGTTCCCATACTTTTATGCAAGCTTAAATTTTTAAGTTGGCAATGCGAATATTCCTACATATTAGCAAATTTCGTCTTTTAGATTAAAGTTGGTTAATTTATGAATTCAGAGCTGGGATTCTGTAAAAATATAAGGAAAGAGAATGTCAAGATAAGATCACATGTCCTTGTTGCCCTTAAAGGTAACTCATAAGTTTCTCACTGTTTCAAAAGAGATAGAGAAAAGGAATGTCAAAAAATTTGCTTACAGAATCGGGCCCCAGGACAGTGTGTGCCTCAAAAACCTACTCAAAATTGTCCATCAGCTCTCGGACTATTAGGTAGTATTTTTATAGTGGCAACACTGCTTCTCTAAGGACGTATGTCTGGGGTTTTTTTTGGGGGCCTGGCCCCCTTTTTGGGGAAGCTAGCATCACCTTCCAGCATACACTCTCTAGAAGAAACCCTTTTGGCAATAGGTCTTCAATCTTTCTCTCTCGTTTGGCTGATTACGATTTTTCCCCTACTTTTTTCTAGATGTCGCTTCCAATAATTGACAGTATGACAGTAAAACGTCACTGCAGCCATCTTGATTGTCAGAAGGTCGTATTCGTGTTATTTTTTTTGTGGTAAAGGGCATATTTATTTATTTTTTTCCTATCTGACAAATCTTACCCTTTAAAAAAATGGTGTTATCTCCATAAAATAGTTTTTCGTGCCAGCCCTGTGTTTGGTGAAAACAAAGTGAGTAGTAATAATTTAGTTAACACTTTCACCTACTAATTTTGACATTTCTTTTGGGAAAGTTTTTTAAAAAAAAAAGAGCCCTATTTATCTAACAAAATTTGTATCCTTTTGATTGCTTTTCATTCTTTCTTTTTAAAACCGTATATCTTTTTTTAAATTTGTTGAGACAAAACGATATAAACAATTCGGGGTTTTTATTTTTATTTTTAAAAATACCCTTGGTTTAAGTTTGGGGAATTTTCCTTTATCCTTTTTAAAAGGGATTAAAAATTTTAACCAAATAAAATTAGTTTAGTAAAGAATGACAAAAGTTACTTATATTTGTTTTATCACATTCTGATAATGCTATCTGAACGAAACCTTAGAGACAGTTTATAATTAAGAGAAAAATTATTAATATGTAGCATTTGTTGATAATACTGACTTTTTTGGGGCAACTATTTAGACAAACATTAGATACAAAAAAAGGGGGTTTTTTTTAAAAAAGTTTAGTTGAAGTAGATATCACAAAGGAAAAAAACATGAGTTGCATTTTATTTGTTTTGATTTTGATTTTGGCCCAAAATAAGGCAAATGCCAAATGTTAAGTTTGACGTTTTCCCAGTACTTGTTTTTGGTTAACAATTTTTATATACAGGATGTCCCTTTTTTTCAGCAGCATTAAAAAATAGCAAAAGTTTAAAAAATATTCGTCTATTCTAAATTTCATAAAAACATTCAAATTAATTTAATTTTTTTTGTGTATAAAATTAGGGGGTTTGAACTTGAACGTCTTTTTTAAACACAATATTTTGATACAATTTTTTTTTTCACTTATTTGTTACACCATAAGAAAACACAGGGTCTGAGAAAATTGATTTTTCACTCATATTAACATAAATAAAAAAAATTTCTTTATTTTTTTTATAAAATATACTAAATTTATGGCAGACTTAACATAAAAATAGGGAAAAAATTATACTTAGAAAGGGTAAACGATGGTGTTCATATTGACATTTGTTTTATTTTACGGCGGATTTACGTTTTTTTAAAAAAAACCAGAAAAAATTTTAAAATTTTTTAAAAAAGGGACTATTTTTCAAGTTTTTCCAATAAAATGCATCCATTTGGGGTTTTGGGGAAAAACTAGTTATTTTTTCAAATTTACATGTAAAAGGGGGAAAAATTTTAAAACATTTTTTTTAAAAAAAAAAATTTAAATTTTTTGGGTTTTTTTAAAAATTTTTTAAATTTTTTTTTAAATTTAAAAAAAATTTCATTTTTGATTTTTTTTTTAAATTTTTCCCTTTTTTATGAACTTAATTTTTAAACATCCAATTTTCAACATTGTAACCCGATATTTTTACCCAGTGATGGGTATATTTTTAATATTTTTTTTCAAACCCGGGAAGATTATGCTTTTAAAATTTTTTGGGCCCTATGAAATGAGTATGCAAATTTGGAGCCAAAAATCCCGAATCGATCTCGAAAAACCAACTGAATCTTTTGAGTAGTAGTAAAACATGTTTATATATTTCAGTACTATTTTTTGACAGAGTCGGCTATTATTTAAATTCTAATTTAAATAATTTGGGTTTAAAAAATTTACTAACAATATGTTAGTATCTTCTGATACATCCTTTGACTACACCTATTTTAAATTTAAAGACAATATAAACCCTAAAGCTTTTGTTAGTAAATTTTATTTGCCTAGTGACAATTTAACAGAGTTGAAGCTATTATCTTACTTCCAATTAATAAAAATATATTTGGGTTTAAGATGGATTAACATAGGTTAGTCTCTTCGGGATACATCCTTTGACTACACCAATTCCAAATTTAAAGACAATATAAATTTAATTTAAGTTAGTAAATTTTATGTTGCCTAGTGACAATTCTTGACAGAGCCTTTTTTAATTTAAAAATTTTTTTTTGGGGAAGATGGATTAATGATAGGTTAGTATCTTCTAGATACATTCTTTGACTATTTTTATTTTAAATTTAAAAACAATGGGAAACTCTAAGCTTTAGTTAGTAAATTTTATGTTGCCAGTGACAACTTTTGGGACATAGTCAAGCCATTATCTAACTCCCAATTAATAAAATATATTTTTAAATTTGCAGACCATTTAAACCCTAAAGCGATAGTTAGAAATGTTTATATAGACTAGTGAAAATTTTGACAGACTCACTAATTCATTGATTCATCAAAATTATGGGCATTTCCAGGGAACATTCTGAAAACTGCACATTTTTACTCAGAACGTTCTAAAACAGGTGGAAATTTTTGTATATTTAGGGGGTGAATTAAAAGTTTGCAATATGATTAAAAATGATTTTCCCGAGATCATAATTATCTTGGGACAGTAGACAGGATTTTATTTTTTTTATTAAACTTAAAAAAAAACTATCAATATCATAGCAAAAATACTAATGAAAAACAAGGGCCAATTTTGTCCAAAAATATCAGTCTCTTAAATTACTGAGATCTCAAGTTAGACCAAGTCCTAAATTTTTTTTGATTTGGCAAGTTTTTTACTGATCTGTCTGTGTTAATATTAGAAACTGTCTGTATTATAAAAAAAAAATCATTTATACCGACAGATAAAAAAAAAATTTTAAAAGTCAAAAAAAGAACTTGGTCTAATGTTAGATTTTAGTTCTTTAAGAAACCGACATTTTTTTATAGGAAAAGGGGGTTTTTTGGGGTTATATCCGGGGAATATCTATTAGCAAAATATATTAATTTATCCCATGGGGTATGTTTAGGCACCTGGGATACCGCCTAAAACCCCCAATTTTCCCTAGGGCCAATCCAGTCATCCACATGACCCTTTGCAGCCTGAGCCCAAAAACCCCCGCCTTTCGGGTTTTTACGGGGAAATGGTTCCTTTTTTTAAGGAACCCCTTGGGTGGTCTGATCGTTTTAAATTCAGGCTTTTATCCCCCCCAAAAAGGAGAGAATCAGCACCCCAAATTTCCCCCCCGGGCCCTTTTTGAGACCGTAGAAATTGGGAAAGTTTTAAATTCAGCCGTTTTGTAAGGAGCAAGAACATATAGGTAAGTTTTTACAAATAATTTAAAATTAACTATTGATACTTAGTTTTAAAAAAATAAAAAAATTTAAAAAAATTTTTAACTTTTTTAACCTCCATAAAATCGGCCTGACAACCCAGCCTAATCAGGTCTAGAATACCTATAAATTTAGTGCTAATTAGTTGACCCAACCATGATTTTTTGCTAAAATATAAAAACCCAAAAATGACGACAACCCTAACTTTTTTTTTTAAATTAGCATTGACTTACATTTTTTCACGGTAAAAAATCTTGAAAACACGCTAGAAATTTAGTGCTATTTATGTGCTAATTAGTTGCCCCAATAACGATTTTGTTGCTCAAACAGATCCCAAAAATGACCCCCAATGCTAACTTTTTGGAAGTTACCCCTTTACTTACAATTTTTAAAAGGGAAAAAATCGTGAAAAACGCTAGAAATTTGGTGCTATTTTTTGGTAATTAGTTGCCCTAATAACAATTTTTTTTCAAAACAAATAAAAAAAAATTTTTACACAATGAACCCCAATTTGATTCCCCCCAAAAATTTTTCCCGAAAAACCGGAAAACCCAAAAATTTTTATTTTTTTTCAATTTTTATTGGGCCCAAATAAAATTTTTTCTAAAAATTTAAAAAAAAAAATTTTAAAACCAACTTTTGGAATTAAAAAAATTAGCTTTTTTCCCAAAACCTGGAAAAAAGTAAAAATTTTTGGGGCCCCAAAAAAGGGTTTCAAAAAAACTTTTTTTTTCCCCAAAAAAAATTAGGGAAAATCCCACTCAAATTTTTTGGGGGAATTTTTAAAATTATTTAAAAAATTTTTTTTGGGAAAAAACTGGGCGAAAACCCCCAAAAATTTTTTTTTGGAATTTATGTTTTAATTTTCCCCTAATCAGTTTTTTATTGTTTTCCCCCAGAAAACCCCAAAGGGGGCCCCCGGGGGTTTTTTTTTTGGAATTTAAAAAAAAGGAATTAAAACCAAATTTTTTAGGAAAACCTTGGTGAAAAACCTAAAAATTTTTCCCCATTTTGGAATTTTATTTTAACTTTTTTTTTCCCCCTCAAACAAAACCCAAAAATTTTTAACAATCCCCCCCCCTTTTAAGTTGCAGACTTAAATTTTTCCGGTAAAAACTGTGCCCGGGGGGAAATTTCTTTTTAAAATTAAAGAAAAAAAGGGGGCCAAAAATTTTTCCCGGTTTTGTTTAAAAAAATTTCAAAATTTTTTCCCCAAAATTTAAAAATTTTTTTTAAAAGTTAAGTATTGACTTAAAATTTTTCCCAAAAATTTAAAAATTTTTTGGGGCTTTATGTTTTTTCCTAATTATTCCCCTAAAAATTTTTGCTAAAAGACGGTTTTGCCCAAAAATTTTGTTTAAATTTTTTTTGGAAGTTATTTTTTTAACTTAAATTTTTAAAAAGGTTTAAAATCAAAAAACAGCAAAAAAATTTTTAGTGTTTTTTAAAAGTCCCCCAAAAACCCCCTTTAAATTTTCCCGTTTTTTTTTTTAAAAAAAATTTTAAAAAATTACAAAAAAATGAAAATTTTTGGGAAAGGGTTTTTCCCAAAAATTTTTTTTAAGGAAAAAATTTTCCTAAAAACAGTTTGGTTTTTTTTTTTAAAAAATTTAAAATTGGGGAAAAATTAAAATTCCCAAAAAACCCAAAAAATTTTTTTTTTTAAAATTTTTTTCCCCAAAAAATTTTAAAGCAATGTAATTTTTTTTGGGGAAGTTAAATTTTTTGCCCTTTGTTAGGGAAAAATTGTAAAATCCCCTTTTTTTGGGTTTTTAAAAATTTTAAAAAAAAAATTTCCCCAAAAAATTACATTTTGCTTTTCAAAAACAAAATTTATTAAATAATAAAAAACCCCCAAAATTTTTTGGAATTTAGTTTTATTTAAAAATTTTTTTTTAAATTTAAAAAAAAATTTTCGTTTTTTTTTTCTTTTTAAAAAAATTTTTGTTGTAACAATTTTTTGCCAAAAATGACAAACCCTTACTTACGATTTTTCCCCCGAAAAAAGAAGTCAATGCTTTTTTCCCCCAAAAACAGTTAGCATTGTCGTCATTTTAAATATTTTTTGAAAAAAAATTTTTTTTTAAAAGGAAAAAAAATTTTAAAAGCACATAAATACCCCAAATTTTTAGTGTTTTTACGAGTTTTTACCTTTGAAGTAAACCAAAACTTTAAAAGAGTTAGCATTTTCTTTTTTTTTTTGGTTTTTTTGAGCAAAAAATTATGATTGGGGCAACTAATCAGCACAAAAAAAAGAAAAAATTTGGGGGGGGTGTTTTTAGAGTTTTTACCGAAAAAAAAAGGAAGTCAATTTTTTTTCCCAAAAAAAGCTTTTTCCCATTTTTCGGTATCTGTTTGAGTAACAAAATAATTGTGTTTAGGCAATTAATTAATTAGCACATAAATAGAAAAAAAATTTTTTCTAGTGTCTTAACAAAATTTTTTTACCGTAAAAAAAAAAGTAAAATGCTTTTTTCCCAAAAAAAGAGTTACTTGTCTAATTTTTTCAGTGTCTGAGCAACAAAATCGTAGTTGGGAACAAAGGGGGCCCATAAATAGAATTTAAAATTTTTTGTGGGTTTTTCCCCAACCCTTTTTTTAAAAGGGGGTGTCGTCTACCCAATTGGGGGGGGCGGGCAAAAAAACCCTTTTTAAACCCCTTTGGTAAAAAGTCATATACTTTATTTGTTCCATTATTAAACAATAATTATGTCACTTGGCAAAGAATTTCTAATTTACAGAAAACCTAAAAACTAATTTAAATTAAGATAAATTTATTTTAAATTTACTAATAAAAAAACAAACAGGATATACAAAAAATATTTCATAACATTTGACTTAGGGGGAAATTTTTAAAAAAATTAGAACAAAATGCTCAGTTGATTGAAATTTTTTAAAAGAATTCTTCCAAAGTATACGGGGGTTATTGTAAAGATAGTGTTTTTTTTTTTGAAGCAGTTTTATTTTTGGAAAATTTCGCTTTAAAAGGAATGTATTCCATACGAATCAAACTAGAATGGACTTTTTTTTTGAACAAAACTGTGTTTGATGGAATTCGCCAGAAGATTCTGTTTTTTTCTTTATTGTAACTATGTGTTTTTTTTTTTTTTTTTAAATAAGTTTATTATCAGTCATAAATTTTTACTGTTGGGGACAACATAAATTCCAATTACATTAAAAAAGATGTTTGTTTTTAAATATTGGCCTACAACTTCCCTCCACCCCAATTTAAAAGCACCCTTAGACATCTTTTTTGAGTATCTGCACTCTGTCCACCTGAACGGGTTCCCCCAAAAATAATACCAAACCATTCTTGACAAAAGCACAAAAAGAAACTTAGAGCAGTTTTAGACTTAGCCAAAATCATTCAAATGCGTAAAGCATTTTTTTTCACGTTCATACACACGTCATCAAATGGGTTTTCCATCCAGGCATCTACCTGCCCCCCCCCGAAATGATAATGAGTCCCTTTTTTTTAGTGTAGTCACCCAAATTTACCTCAAAAGGCACTTCCTCGAACTCCAAACGAAGCATATGTGTTTTATTGATATTTAATGTTAGGTTATTCCCAAAAAAACCGCCCAAAGTCTGGAGAGCCATTTTTAGTTTTTTACATGTTTCTTCCCATTGTCCTCACTAAAAATTAAGGAAGTGTCATCAAAGAGAAACATTTTCTCCCCAGACTTCAGGCAGATCATTTGTATATAGCAAGAAAAGTAAAAGCCCTAGTATAGGGCCTGAGGAAACCTTTTTTACAGACAAAAAATTTTTCAATACAGGATTACCCTGCTCATCATTTTCCCAACACATTGAGATCTTTAACCAAATAGGCTCTATTAGTTTATTTGCTACCCCCCTTATTCCGCAACATTAACTTAACAAGAATGGCATGATCCACAGCAAAATGTTTTTTACAGGTCTAGACATCCCGTCATTGTGTTTTTTTTATGATTCATTGACCCCAAAACATTAAGAGCATGATACACACATCTATGGTTATCTCTTTTGAACCAAACTAACAAGGGGGGTGGAATGCCATTTAGGGGGAGCATATATCACACCGGTGATTTTCGCCGGGAAAAACGCTGATAGCAAAGTTCTAAAATCGCAAATAACGGGATTGGTTTTAAACAGCGATTTTTTAGAATATCGAAATTGCTCAATAACATGCAACAGCTTATTGCTTTTTTTCGGTTAGGAAATAGAGCAAAATACAACGTATTTTTTTCCCAAAGGGGGTCCTCGTTCACTTCCGCCTCTCCTGAACTATGAAGCAGAATTACACTTTTTATAATTTTTTTGGGGATAATACTTAATTTTTAAGAAAGAAAGGTGTAGTAAAGATGTATAGTAGAAATTTTTTTTGCATGGAAATTTAAGACAATGAGTTCCTTTTTTTAACCTCGGTGATTTAGTTTTTTAGTTTGTTTAAAACCAGCTTAAAAGGTTGTTATTATACCAAATTTTTATAAAAGCGGAAGGAAATTTTATTATTTTTAATTTCAAGCATTCGTGGGGTTTTTTCTTCGGGAACCATATACTTAACAAAGAAAAGGTGATTTAAAAAAAATGTTTTAATTTTTTTTTTTAAAAAAAACAAGTTTCCAGTCAGCAGCTGAGCATAGTTTATGATCAGTACAATAGCAGGAAGTGAAATTAAATTTTCAGCATCAAAATTATTCACCGAGAGCGCAATAGCCGCAAATGATGATAACACATTTTTGTTTCCCCGGGGAAAAGCCCGATCGCATGAGTTTTTTCGCCGTTATTTTAAAAAGCGATCGCCAATAACGGCTTATGCAAATACGTTTTAGCTCATTCAAAGCCATTCGCCCAAAAAAATGATATTTCCCCTTATAAATTATTTTTTTAAAAAAATTTCTTATGTTTGACAGAATTGAGATTTTCATATATGTTTAACTCGCTCTTGCTATTCTTGTTTTTGAAAATCGTTCTTATCTGAGCCCATTTCAATTCTTCTGGAAAAACACCCTGTGAGAAGCACAGGTTATATATTATGTTGTTTGTGAATGTGCCCTTAATAAAATTATTGACTTTGGAATGATTAATGACGTCAACTAAACCCATCAAAACACAGTGACTAATACAGGGTTACCGAGAGCCGTCGTAGGCCCTGGTATAGACAAAAATCACAGGCCCCGTCAATTGTGAAATAAAAAAAGAGACGCCCAAGGGGAAAATTTTGGGTTTAGGGTTTTAAAGTTTAAAAAAAATGATTTTATGGGATTACCCCTAAAAATTTAAAATTAAAAAATGTTCATTAATTTTTTTTAAAAATTTTTTATGCATAATAAGTGATAAAGGGATTGCTCTTTTTGTTCAAGTTTTGCTTTTAAAAAAAAATAAGAACAAATTTTATTTCATTTTTAAAAGTAAGGGGAGTTAATTTAATCAATAAAATTTAACTTAATTACTAATACTTACTGTAAAAAAATAATAAATAGCAAATGTAAACTCTTTATTCTACAAAAAAAAAATGTACAGGGTTATCCAACGAGGACTAGACAGGGGCCCCTTTTTTTTCTTAAAATTTTACTTTTATAAAAAAAGTGAAATAGCCAGATATATATTTTTTTCCCCTGAATCCGAAAATGTTTTAAGTAAAAAATTGAACATCAAATGAAACGCTAGGGGGGATTTTGATATTTTTTTTAAAAGGAATGCCAATTTTTTATGTGATTATCCGATTCCTCCTATTTTTGATCTAAAATGATATTTTTTTAAAAATTTTAAAAGGTCCATTTTCTCACGTTTTTAAACGAAAAATTTCGTCTACCGTGTCATTAACACCTGAAATATTGTTGTACCTTTACCTTTAACGGTAGTGTCATTCAGCAACTAAAAAAAAAAAATTTTAAAAAAATTTTTTTTTGAATTAGGAAAAAAAATTAAAAAAAAAAAATATTATTGAAGGGGCCTCCCATTGTAATACAATAGATCAATTTAAAATTAAATTTATTTTGAAAGATAAAAAAAAAAATAAAAACAATTTAAATATAAAAAAAATTCCCATAAGAAAAAATATAAATTAAACTTAAGAACACCAGACATCTTAATAATATAAATGTTCTATATGTCCTCCGTTGTTTTCAAAAAAATACTGATTCCCCTTTTTCTTTTCCCCAGAGTCCCCCTTTAATATTGTAATCCCGGGTTTGTCTGTCAATTT
>JAHBCN010025852.1:0-10985 GCA_019359885.1 Listronotus oregonensis | reverse complement strand
GTTTCGTTTTTCGTGAAACCATCATCAACTTTATTTTTTTAAATATGAGCACTCAATTGTTTATTGCATTTTTTTAAAGCAGTTATAATCCCAATTACAATGATGTATAACACTTAATATTCTTCTGTTAAATAAACATATTTTCCATAAGGGACAATGAGTAAGACAAGGAACGCACATCATTTCTTCTAGGGGCTTTCCACATTTGTTAGTAAAAAATCTCTCAACGTTGTTTTGTAGAGCTTAAAAAGTGGCCATGAGAAAGTGTCTTTTGTTTTTCCATATCCCTTTAACCAACGTCAGAAAAAAATAAAAACGAAATCGGCAAATATCGTTTTTTTTCCGGATATTTCCGAAAGTATTCGGAATTTTGCAATTTTCTAATAAGCATGTTGTTTGGCACCTAAATGCGCAACTTTGCCTCACTTTCAACCTTTGTATCTTTACGGTTTACGAGATCCCATCATACACTCAATTTGTAACACCCTGTATAGGGTGGTGATTTTTTTTTAATGGATTTTTGTCATAAATTTTGTATTTTAGGTTAAAAGCTAAAAATAAGGGAGATTTCTTAAGTGGTTAGTTTTCTTCGGAAAATTCTGAAAAAGAAAATTTACATTTTACGCCTTTTTTCCATAATTTTTCATACTCACTTTTTAACCATAATTTTTTAAGTTTTGAAGATATCGAGCTTTGTCACAGTATTGAGCCACCTTGTATATGCAGAAAATTTATAAAGTATTTGTACAAACTTTGTACGGCAAAATGTTTGACTAATTTAAAGATAAAAAGTTCATATGAACTGAAAAGATTTCTGAACAACTTTTTTTTGAATCAGAAACCAATATTTATATTAGAATCATTTCACGAAAATTTTACATCTGGTTGAAATTAAAAGTTTTTTTTTCTGCTCACACAGGTACATAGTTTGTATTTATTTTAATTTTATAGGCCTTTTCAAAGAAAATTTAAATAACCCTTATCACTAAAATGTTTCATGTCCACTAAATGTATAAAAACAGGTTGTGTCTCAATTTAACAAAAAATGGGCATAAATTAATAAACCCCTACATTAAAAATGTGCTTTTTAATCAAATAATTTAAACCTATGTGTAAGGTTAAAACTGGCATATTTTATAATTTTAATGCAGAAAATATAGTTTCCATCTTTATTTATCTTTAAGTATTAAAAAAATATATATTATTTAATTAAAATTATATTATTTCGTTTAAATTATTACTACCAAATAAAAGCAAGACCAGCAAGACTCTTGCAGCAAGACCAAGACCAAGACCAAGACTGGGTGGTGCAAGACCAAGACCAAGACCTTTCTTTAGCTTGCAAGACCAAGACCAAGACCAGGCTTGCAAGACCAAGACCAAGACCAAGACTAGCCCGGTCTTGGTCTTGGTCTTGCTATGCTTATCACTATGTGTAAATCTAATAACGCTCTCTTGTAAAAGAGAAAATGTAGCAATAAGAGAAAATTTATTTTATTATATCTATTAAAATAAAATCGCAAATATTGGGTTTTTCCAAAAGTCTTCGGAAATATTTTTTTTTTTTAATTTTTACGGTGGCATTTTGATCAGCATCAAACTGCGTAACTGCATTCATTTAACCGACCTGGTATCTCTTCAGGTTTTCGCGATTCCAATGATGAGGCTTCAATTTGACTGTCTGTACACCTTTTTTTTTAATTATTACTTATCTGTTTATAATATATATTTTCTGGTAAGTATTGTCTATGATATTTTTGTGTCATTTAGCTATTTTTTTTCTTTGACTTTTTTCCAAAGAATATAATAAATATATTGCACCTCTAGGTAATTAAAGTGAGGTACTGTAATAACAGTATTTTCAGTCTAACCTTTAATCTACCTTGGACTAGAAATTTTGTCGACTGCTTACGTATTTTGGTTACTATTCTAAGTTAGGTAATGCATTTAAGATGTTGTAAAAGAAGAATAAAGTCATTTAATTAAGCTAGTACTGCTTAGAACTTAAAATAAAAATAACAACAAATAGGTTTAATTTCTGTTTAACTGTCTTTCTATTACTTAATTTATCAGTCTAATTCATGTTGTGATTAAAATAATTCATAATAACAATAATTTGTAGGTATATTTTAATGCCTACGTTCAATAGACTAACGCTTTGTAAAAGAATTTATGCTATATTACTTGCTACTTAAACAATAGCAATGCCTTTATTATATTCGTTTACTGGAGCATAATGTTTTTAACAATTACATTGGTATTTAGATCCTTTATCTTTCACGTCTTAATTTGCTTGGAGTGATCATTGTCACCAATTTGGCATGCCGTATTACATTTTACAATGTATTAACCGCAAGATATTTTTTATATTGGTTGCACTTTAATAGTTATGGTAAAAATCAGGTTTAAAAATAATTTAAATGACAAATTTACAATACCAAAAAATCAATTTCTTATTTTTATGGTCAATAAGGTAATGATTATAGAAAAAATATTTATTTTTGTGCATAAATAATGTTTGTTTTGAGACAGTAATTTTTTAAGAATATCAATAACACTAAAATCTTGGATTTCCATTGTCTTTATTTGTTAATTAATACACAACGTTACGGTTAGTGATGTATTTCCAACCGTTTTCAAGTGATAACTTAAACTATTCTTAAAAGCTACGACTTTATATACCATCCGTTGTTCACCGGAGCTTGACCGACTTTTCACGGTTTAGCAACGGCAGCAAGATATTCGGAATGTCTACACTAGGTTTGCTAAATACATTTTGGTTGTTTTCAATTATTACAACTCTTTTAAATTTTCTTTTTTTCCAGTGGGTTTCTTTATGAATAATTTTTGCTTCCGACCATTGCATACGGTGTTGTTTTGACCATGCGTGTTCGGCAATCCCTGATTTCAACGTTTCACCTCGTTCCGTATGGTTTTTGTGTTCTTTAACTCTAATTTCTAGTGGTCTTTTTGTTCCCCCGATGTATACTTCACCACATTTACAGGGAATTTGATAGATACAGTCATTTTTTGAAACCTTGTTGCCCGGTCTTGTCACAGACGTACCGGACACACGCAGGTGTACCACAAGGAACAGTGCTATCACCCAAATTATACAACTTATATACTGCCGATTTTCCCAAATTCCCAAATACTAAAATCGCACTATTTGCAGACGATGCTCTTCTTTATGCACATTCGTTTGCGGCAAATGCCGCAAGACAACAAATACAGACGCATCTTCACTATCTACGACCATGGTACGAGAAGTGGAAGATTAGTATATAGTCTATTCTTGTGTAACGTCCTCAGGACGTTACACAAGAATAGACGAACTACATGACTTAACGGACACGCCAAGAATAGATGAATACATCTATTCCTTGGCAAACAAATTTTACAACACACAGCTGCAAAAGTCTGTTTTAACGCAAGACTTGATGCGGCTCAGACATTACGATGACATCATACATAAGCCACTATACCACAAACTACCCCTCTACTACCAAGACGATTGACAATCCTATCAATTCCTAATTTTTCAACCCTTAATCCTAACACGAAACAGCGAGGTAACTGCAAACATAAACTTATGAACAGGACTACTGACCAGACTTAATAAGAATGAATGGGAATGAATGAAAAGAGTGCATAGTATAAATGAGAGTGCGAATAATGAATCAAATACTGAACAAATGTGAATAAATGTGAAGTACCGACAACAATACAGACCGGGCTTGGTTTATTGCTACGTTGTACCTGAAACAATGCTACATAGTACCTGATATAAAACAAGCTGGGTTTTTGGCTACTTTTCCCAGCAATGCTTTTCAAATACAGCATGTAAATAAAATTTAATTAATAAAATTCCTCCGAGCTTCCAGCCGAACCAATGGCTTTGTGAGATCATTGATCGGAAAATGCTATCCATCCCGAAACCAATACTTCCCCGCTACCTAGGGTTCCCACCAGCCCCAACCCTTACCCGGTTTTCGCCCATTCTCAAAGCCTGTGAAGGCACTCGAGAATGTTACCATATAAAGATTGTATTTACCTATGTTTATGTATTGTAAATATATTGTATGTACACACGTAGTCTTAAGAAGTATTGTAAATATGTACGTAACTAATAAAGCTTTTTGTAAGTAAGTAAGTAAGTAAGTCCCGGTCTTGTCTTAGTAAGAATACTTCTCAAAGTGTTTTGGGATTTAAATGCTATTATAATATTATACCTATTCGCTATTCTGCAGATCTTTTCTGAAGTTCCTATAAGGAATAGTCATAAATATTTGGTCCTGTGAAGTATTGTTCAAATTAGAGTTTTTTGTCTTATCTTGATATTTATTGATTGTTTCCTTAACCAATCTCTCACTGTAGCCGTTTTGCTTCAGATCCCTAGTTATATTACTTATTTCGGCTTGCAGAAATTCCTTACTGTTACATAAGGTCACTGCGCGGTTATATAGAGTACTACTAGTACTGTATATGGAGTATGACTTCTTGCTTTGTTTCGTTAGTTGTGGATTGGAATTCTGGTGCAAATATTGTCCAGTGTGGGTAGGTGTTCTGTATACCGAGGTTTGTATATGTCCATTATTTCGTTTGACTAAAAAGTCAAGAAAAGGTAGAGCCGAATTTTGTTTCTTCTCCATTGTGAATTTGATACAGGGTCGAAGACAATTTAGATGTTTTAAGAAACCGTTAAGTTCTTCGTCATTACCTGTATATAATAAACCAGTTTTACCGTACAACGAATCAGTTATTTAATTCTGTTAATTTGGATGAAGCCAGATTTGACTTTTTCATTCTTTCCTCATATTTCGCCACGTTCCATGTGTTTAAAAGGTTGTGATTAAATCGAAGCTGGGCTCGACAGGCCGGTAATTAATTTAATCAAATTAGAAATTAAATGATATAGCAACTTGACTGTAATTGGTAAAAAAATAACCCTAGGAAACGTAATTGAGAATGATCAGTTATTTACACATAATTTGATAGCTGATAGGCAGGTAGGTTTAAATAGGTGAAAAAAATTGCATAAAATGATGTATTTCAAAATTTTTATTAAGGCTGGACTACCTCAAGAGAAATAAATGTTGATGTTGAAGAACATAGAACGAATATATACAATTGATTTATTATTCTCGTAGGTAGCCATTTCAATAAATGAAAGTCAGTTAAATATTTGATGTGTAAGTATATTTAACAAAAAAATCGAGTATAGTTTTATTGGTCATACGAAATTTAAATAAAAGGCCAGTTTCACGTGCCGGGAAAATGAAAAATAATTAATTTTTTTGACTCATACAGCATAAGCGGAGAATGAACATTACAGTACAGTATAAAATTTAAAAATGTGAAGGAGCCTATTATCACACATATAAAAAAATCACCACCCAGTAAATAGCTAAATCAAAAACTAAAGTCATAAAAATATAATTCTTAGGCCTACCTACACACAAGACATAGAGAAAACAAAATTTTACCTTACAGAGTTTCAAAGTAACCCGAAGTTTCAAGGAAGCAGTTAAATTATTTAAATAACTACCTCAGTAAAATGAATACCTATACATTTCTAGAACCACTGGATAGAAATTACTACAAGGGTAACAACCTCTGTTTTTAACACACTGAATACTGATTCAGGAACTAGTTTTCGAAAAAAAATTAATTTTAAAAAATGACATATCTATTTCCTTGCCACTCTATTATTGTTTGAATTCAAATGTATGGTTATATTACCTTGCACTTATAAATAATAGGCCTATAAAGAATATTAAGTTTTTGTGATTTTTTTGTTTTGGGTGAAAGCAAATCTCTGTTTAAAAATTTTAAAGTTTAAAATATTCTTGTTCTGGTAAACAAAGATGCAAAATAAGTTTTGGGGAAGTTTTTACAAGGATGTTGGAAAGGCAGTTCTAAAATTTTTTCCCTTATTTTTGTGCCAATATTTGGCAAAATGGCAAAATCTTTAAAATGCGGACAAATAGACTTTCGCAGGATCCAAAAAACTCAAAGAAAGTTTGATCTGGAGACCTGAGGTTGCCAAACACATCCTTTGCAGCATTCTGGTATGCTCTAAAATGTGTATATACAGTGAATCATCAGACAGTTCTTGAGTCTTCTTTGAATACGACTGACAAATTTCACAGGAATGTTTGCCTTTATTTTGGGATCATACAATAGGTACCTACTTTAATCCTACTTTATGTAAAAATCTACTCACAATGTTTCATCTTTTGGAAAGCTAAAATATCCTAAAGCTGGATTGGCTTTTTTGTAACTTTTGCAGACAAAACAACACACAACCATGGTTTTTAACAATGAAACCTGAAAACACTAGTCACCTTTTCACAAATTAATTGTCAGAAAAACCAACACACTTAAACAAATCACTTGAAATCACCGAAAAATAAACAACGCTTCCAAAATCCAAACAATTTAATACACCAGCTGACCTGACGATCAAAAATAAATAAAAAACCGATAGACCAGCCCTGACTGGTGCATTCACTTTCTGATTCAATCAGGTGCGGCATCTGTTCATCTCTCTCTGTTGTGGTAAAACTGTCGTAACAAAAAAGGACAAAACTAGACCGAATTGGTTATTATAAATAAAAGAAATCGTCCTCATATCAATTGGCAGGTTGAGCATGCCCAGAATATGAGGAAAATGTTCCTGTTGAATTCTGTGCTTCAAAACAGGTGGAGAGTTAAATAACTGATTCGTTGTACGTATAAACTGTGTAATAAAAGTATCGTCAACATATCGTAGCCAAAATTTTAGTTTGATTAGTGCAGTATTAATTGCGTATTCCTCAAACCATTTCATATAAATATTTGCTACCACTGGAGAGAGCGATGAACCCATGGAAAGTCCATCGTCCTGTGCATAGTACTCATCTTTCACTTGAAAGTAAGAAGTACGGAGGCACAGTTCCAACAGCTCCATCACTCCATCCAGCGGCAGGCTGGTGCGTTCTACTAAGGTATCATCTTCGTTGAGCTTGGCCCGAATGATGCTTAATGATTCTTTTACTGATACATTTGTATATAGACTTTCTACATCAAAGCTTACGAAAGTATCGTTTGGTCCTATTTCTACAATATTGAGAATCTCAACAAAATGACTAGAGTTTTTTTACAAAAGATGGTGACTCATCGACTAATGGTTTTATCAGTTCTAAAAGGTATTTTGCCAGTGCAGTCGTGGGTGCATTTCTAGAGCTGGTGATTGGCCTTAAAACAACGGATGATATATAAGGTCGTAGCTTTTAAGAATAGTTTTAGTTAAGACTTGAAACCGGTTGGAGATACACCACTAACCAAAACGTAGTGTATTAAATAACCATAGACAATGGAAGTCAAGATTTTAATGTTATTAAAACCACAACCAAAGAATATAAACCTCAATGAAGCGACAATATTCAAAGTCCCAAAATTTTTAGGAGGGCTAAGCTGTTTAACTTCAACCCGCTCCGGCAGCTTTTGTCCGGATTACATTTTCTTTAGTGCTTTGTTGGGTTTTTGTTGTTTTATTCGTTTCGTTCAGTTTTGTGGATATCTTTAAAAAAGCCTAAATGTGCATAGTAATTGTGATACTTGTAAAAATTATAGATCACAATCGAATCTTTGATTTAATTCTTTGTTAATTACAGTGTGGATCAGCCAAATGGAATAAATTCAATATTAAATAAATGGGGCTTATTCAAAAAATCTCGGACATGTCGATTGGTATTTTATATGCGCATTTTTTTAGCTAAAACTGTTTATACAGGGTGTTCATTGACAGTGGCCAGTATCAATTGTTTAATTTAAATGCAACACCCTGTATATTATTCAATTTTTTGGTTTTTTCAAAACATTCTAAACATATTTTATGTACAATATCCCATACCTATCTTCAACTTTTCATAAATATTAATCTTTTCGGGTTTACTACATCTATTGCCTTTGCATCTTTGCCACTTTCTGAGGGTTCTTTTTGTGCATATACCTACTAGAGGTAACCGTGTCGCTCGGCTGTGCGGACAAGCGTGGAGAGGTAAGAAGAATGCTTAAAACATCTCTCGCGCCTTGTGCTGATTAATTGGCGGAAGGGGTGTATACACCACGACAAATTAAGAGGAGGGAGAGAGGGTTTCACCTATTCCCTTCTCTCTCCCGCTTGTTCCCAAGGGTCCTCTATAGGTATACCAAAAATAACTTTCAAAAAAGTGGCACGTCATCTAAAAGCACCTAATTTTCCAAAATATTAAAAAAGGTATGAACATTTATGAAATATATCTGAATATTCGAAGAATCAAAAATTGATAATATAAGGGCGGCATTTAAATTAGGAAAGAATGTTGGCCACTTTACATGACACCCCTGTATAAAAAGTATTTACTGAAAAAAATGCGCAATCAAAAATACCGATACACGTGTCCGAATGTTTTTTTGAAACCCCCCTTTTCTTATATTAATTTATTCCATTTCTGATACACACTTATTATAAACTTACGACACTATAAAAAACATTCATGGAGCGTTGCAATTTTTAATAAATATTTTATGATCTGGAACATGCTTTTAAAACTAAGTTTGAAGATATTTTATAAAACGGAAGTTTCCATAAACTCTTAAATGAAATGGAAAGAATGAATTTACCTATACAATGATTTTCCAAAAATGTACATTATAAAATAATTTATTAGGCAAAATTTTTATCGAGAAATATACCAATCTGATCTAAAGTACCAGTCAAAAGATAAGAAAACTAAAAAATTATATCCCAACATATAATCAATTTATAGTCAGGTTAAAAACTCGATGTAATTTTTTCAGATTTTGTCATTTCAGTAAACTGTTTGCCTACTTTTTTTAAAAAGTCACTATTTTTTATCTCACCTTGAACATTCAAGCTCTATCCTTGGCATTTAGCCTTTAAAAACTAAAATTGTTTATTTTGTGATATTTCAAACCACCTTGATTATCAAGTTCTTCCACTCTATTTTTCAAAATATCTCAGATTTTTTCAAATCATAAACCTACTTTCAAATTTAATTAATTTAATAGAATCCTCTTTTTATTAAAGCATGCTGTACATTGTATATTAGTATACTCTTACTAAGAAATTTTGTTTTTTAACAATATAGGAAATGTTAATTATATGTTTATGTAATAAAAAATTTAAACTACATTGTTGTTTTTTTACAGTAAACATGAAAGGATATACATTTATAGTAAAGGTAAGTATTAAGGTGTATAGGTACCGTTTTACAAAAAAAAAACATCCCTCCACTGAATTTTTGACCCCAGAAACCCATAGAATCACATACCTTAAAACTTTTTTCCCTTTTTCTTTGAAATGGGAGATGTACATCAACAGTAATTAGCGGAAACAAAAAACTGTATAATATTCGTTTTTTTCCAAAATGTTATACAGTCAAGTTAGTTAGACGTAAAATGGAATACAAAATTTTATTCTGCATAGGTACTCGAAGACCTCAAAACCATTAAAATTGTAATAAAACTTATTGTTTTATTACAATTTTAAAATAAAGATTTCTTATAATGATTTTACATCTGTTCACACAAAAATTACATAAAATTAAAAAAATTACATAATATTAATATTTTTTAAAGAAAAATTGCAACATTTAACTTAGACATCCTTTAAAACTAATTTTTTCAAAAATAATCAAATTCTTTTGGAATAACCAACCCTAAAAGACTGCAAAAAAACTCTTTGAAAGGGACGATTTTCAGGACTGCAATGTATAGTTATACTTTTTTTTTCCCGTGTAAAACTAAATTTTTACTGTTGATATTTCTCTCAGTGTAAAGCTGTTTAAGTTCATTCCGTCTACACGTGACGTCAGAAATTTGTTTCCCTTAACCAATGCTATTGGGAACTTTATGCCTCGCTTCTTATTGAGGTTTATATTCTTTGCTACAACATTGTCAACCTTTTAAAGAAGCGTTTTTAAGAATACTTTTGTACCGGGGGAGTTTACACATAAACCGAAATTTGGATGTACCTTTTAATAATAACAATAATAATAATGAAGCTTTATTGTTAGCTTTACAAAAGAAGACAACAGGGGTAAAAGACGGAATGTCACACAATATCAATTAAGAGAAATATCGATTTTAAAGTTTTAACTTCTAGGATTCTTTAACTTGAAAATAAAATGGTTAAAATATGTCATAATTTGTTTATACAACTACCTGCATTACATATTTTAAAATTTTATTTTATGTTTTACCTATCTTTATTTCTATAATATCTTAGAAAGGAATATGTTATGATACAATAATGCCCTAATGCCTAATATGGAAATTTTATTGTTATCCAATTTTTGTTTCTCTCACAATAAAGATCAAGTTTATACAAAAAATAATTTTTCTTTAAACAATACTAAAAATTAAACTTTATTTCAAAATAAAAATTACAATTTGAAATGTCCCGGAAAATGTAGCTGATCCCACTATAGAATTGGTGTTTTTTTGATGGTGCGGGTGGTAGCACTAACCAATTTTGTATGAAGAACAGTTTAAAGAATTTTCAATATCGATGGAATTAACCTCGGAATTAATGAATTGAAATCATTTTGGCTACTTTGTTTTTGGATGAAATCTTTCTTCTATATATCCTTGCTCTGAAGAGCTTTTCCATTCCCATGTTGTTTTAGCGTTTCAAACGAAGCACCTGCCTCAACAATAAAGTTGACATTGCAACGCAAACAGTGACCGGTGTAAGCTTCTGCATTATCCGTTTTAAAAATTTTGCGATCAATGTTGGGACGTTTTCTTGGTATTTTTTCCAATGGGTTGCTGACATCATTTCTATAGGTAAAAAGTATCTTGTCCTTTATTCCAGCTGGTCTTAATGTTGTGTACTTTTTTATTAAATTTAAAGGCCTTCTTCTTCAATGATAGTAAAACTTTTTGAAGTTGAAGTTTTAGTTTCTGGTACCTTTATAACCAAGACTGTTCCTCTA
>JAHBCN010025851.1:0-10942 GCA_019359885.1 Listronotus oregonensis | reverse complement strand
AATTCTCAGAGTGTGTAAAAAGGTAAATAAGTTGGACTATTTTATACATTATACAGGGTATTACAAAAATCACCAAAAATTGGTTGGTTACTTTCTGTCTTTTAATTATAAATTATACAGAATGCGTAAAACGGTAAATAAGTTGGCCTTTTTTTATACATTATACAGGGTATTATAAAGTTGAAGATTTAAAATGCTGGATTTTTATACGTGTGTTGGCAAACATGAATATTTTATTTTTTCAAACATAAATATTATACAGTGTGTTTGAGAAGTTAAATAAATTAGGCTTACCCATACATTATACAGGGTATTACAAAAATCATCAAAAATTGGTTGGTTACTTTTTGTTTTTTGATTATAAATTATACAGTGTGTGTAAAAAGGTAAATAAGTTGGCCTTTTTTTATACATTATACAGGGTATTATAAAGTTGTAGATTTGTGTTGGCAAACATGAATATTTTATTTTTTTAAATATAAATATTATACAGTGTGTTTGAGAGGTTAAATAAATTAGGCATACCCATCGTTATACAGGGGGTATTCAAAAATCATCAAAAATTGGTTGTTACTTTCTGTTTTTTGATTATAAATTATAATGTTAAAAGGTAAATAAGTTGGACTATTTTATACATTATACAGGGTATTACAAAATCACCAAAAATTGGTGGGCTACTTTTTGTTTTTTAATTATAAATTATACAGTTTGTGAAAAAAGGTAAATAAGTTGGCCTTTTTTATACATTATACAGGGTATTATAAAGTTGTAGATTTAAAATGCTGGATTTTTATACGTATGTTGGCAAATATGAATATTTTATTTTTTAAAATATGAATATTATACAGTGTGTTTGAGAAGTTAAATAAATTAGGTT
Source organism: Listronotus oregonensis (assembly GCA_019359885.1). Classification (NCBI taxonomy): domain Eukaryota; kingdom Metazoa; phylum Arthropoda; class Insecta; order Coleoptera; family Curculionidae; genus Listronotus; species Listronotus oregonensis. Next base: position 10,065 of record JAHBCN010025851.1, on the reverse strand, counting down.
TGCGTATACATTATACAGGGTATTACAAAAGTCACCAAAAATTGGTTGGTTACTTCCTGTTTTTTAAATATAAATTATACAGTATGTGTAAAAAGGTAGATAAGTTGGACATTTTTATACATTATACAGGGTATTACAAAAATGTAGATTTAAAATGATGGATTTTTATATGTGTTTCGGCAAACATGAATGTTTTATTTTTTTAAATATAAATATTATACAGTGTGTTTAAGAAGTTAAATAAATTAGGCTTACCCATACATTATACAGGGTACTACAAAAATCATTAAAAATTGGTTGGTAACAACGGTTTAAAATGTTTAACAAAATGTCAGATTTTAATAGGTTGCCTACTAAAATCATTGAATAACAATGACAATGACGTTTTGTTAAATATTCTAAATTGCTAAGTCCATTGCTAAATTTAACAACGCGATCATCACTGGCCGATGTCTGTTTGTTATCAAGATCAAAGTAGGACAAAGTAGGTATGTAGGGCTAAAAAAGTGGAACTAAGTGTAAATAAGTTTCGATTTGATTTTTATACCAAACGTGTTTTAGAATTATTTCATAAATTAAAAATGGTTTTATGGTTATTATTATTCACAAACAAGTTAAGTGAAAACTAGTTTACACCAGAATTCATACCAAATACTTAGTCCTAAATTACACTGACGATAACAAACGGTTTATTGATAAAAAAGTTTAAAATATAGTACTCTACTTCTGGATAACAAACCAGACCTACTACCAATAAAATATGGATAGTAGAGGTAAGAAGCACCATCTCTTAAGGCTGTTTGGCTCAAAAAGTGGCCCAAGAATAGCATAAACGATTATTTTTTTTAATCTACTATAATTTTTTCAAATGTACTACAATTTTGCCGCCCTGGTACTATAATCCCACTCATGAAGCAAAACATAAAGGTTATAAAGATTTTTTTCTGTTTTTCTCGGACATTAGTATGCATATTAAGTAGTAAGATTGCTTCAAGTAGGTTTATGTTGTATATATTTATTAGGTTTTTAAAATCACTTATTTTACTCGTCTATTATTTTTTAAATATTGTTTCTATTCTTAAGAGAGTCAAAAACCATATGTTGAATCTGTAAGTTTAAAATTTTCAAGCATTTTTCTTAACATCAAAAACCATTTTAATCTCAGAACTCATTTAGAAATGTTGATAATTATGTAAGAAGTTTACATCAAAGTAATTAATGCATCTTACTTAGCATCTCTTACCGCTTGGACGTACAAATAGCGTGCGTGAAAGATAGCGCCGTAAGTCTATCATGTTTGTCTTTTGCTTCACGTGTTAATTGATCGGCAGAGAAGGGAATATACCCCACTTTGCATGCTGATTACTTAGCCCATCCCTGCTGACTAATGAGCACGCGAAGCGAGAGAAGGATGGTATATATAGCCTAATTACACTTTCTCTTTCACGTACACTAGTATAGTTTGTTCAAGCTAACATTTTTGTATTGGCTTACATGTTCAAAAACAAAAATTACTAGACTAAACGTCAAAATCAGCTGATTGGCGTATATCACTCAGTAATGGATTAAAGGCGTTTCAATTTTTGTATTAAATGTTTTTTGTGTTTGGGTGTGTTATTTCGTGTTTTAAAGTAATTAGTGAGATTAGAGATTATTCAGCAGTGTTTTTATTTTTTTTTGTGATGACTATTTGACATTTTTTATATTTCATAATTTATTTTACTTTGGACTAAGTTTTTATTTTTATTGGTTTTAAGAAAAAACCACTAGAATAGATATTTTTTAGTGTATAAATCACAATGATTACTTTATTTCCAGTTTGGAAAAGCTTCGTAACCCACTTCAGAGCTGTGATGAGTCGGAGGTAAGAAAATATAACCTAATAAATATTTTTTGAAAAATGATGCTATCAGAATAGTGATCTTGCAAAAGATAAAATAACTTGTTTTAAGAGTATCATAATCTAAAAATACATCCTCAGATGTGCCAAATATTTTAAGATTTAAATATATTTATGAATGTATTTTTTAGGATCGCATAGTGGCAGTTGCTGACAATATAAGAAGCAATATATGAAATTTATAAGTAACTTAGGCTTAATGGAAAAACCAAATGTGCAACGCATGAGAAAGAAATTTTCATAAGGTTTTATGAAAAATGAAGATTTAGGAGAAAATAAAAATCTTTGGATGTTTCTCGATGAAACCTGGATCTTTTCGAACAGTTCTTTCCGCAGGTCTTGGCAGGATGACGATGTATATTTTAGTGGAAAGGTAAAACATTCTAATGAGTAATTATACGCTAGAAAAGAAATGTACTTTCCTACACTTAGGAAAAAATTGAAGGGCCCATTTTTTTTAAATCACAGGGTAAAGCACTTTTACAATTCCTCTAATAAAATTTTGTTTTGCCTTATAAATTATCACAGTTTTACAAAAAGCTTACTCTTGCACACCGACAAGCTGTAGAAGACCTGTTTCTCTTTTAGGAATATTTTTACAGTTTCTGTCTCGAAGCATTAGCTGTCATTATTCCTTCTTTTGTATATCCCAATTAGAGCAAATTAAAAGTCTACTCAGATGCATCCCTTTATTGTCCACTTCACATTGCCCACTTTTTTCGTACCTTCATCTCTAGAGTTTCGAGACTACGAAATCATATCAGTAATTTACATCTGACTTCACTCTATACACTCGTAGTATTTGAACACTTTGACTTTAAGCATAAGGGGTATCCTGAACAAAATACACATATATGACAGATTCGGTAGATACCTCAGTTAGGGTATCTTTCATACATAGGACATATGATTAAACCTGTAGCTGTTAGACAACAGTAAACTACAGAACACACTTGCTGAATTCTTATGAATCATTAAAGTATATTTAATTAAAAAACTAATGAAATATTTATATTTTCCTTAGATCCATTATTCTACATGCTGGTTCAGAAAAAGGATTTGTTGATGGTGCCAGTAGAAGTTTTAAATCTAAACAAAAACAGGAGATTACCATGGCGAGATGAAAGCTGAAAATTTTGAGAAGTGGTTTAGAGATGATCTTCTACCTAATTTGAAAAGGCCTTCATTAGTCATTTTAGGTAATGCCAGCTACCATAGTAGGTTGTTAGAAAACTGGCCATATAGTGGCGTGAAGAAAAAAAATATGGTTAAATGGTTAAAAAACCGAAATATTCCTTTTGCAAAATCGGCGACAAAATAGATTTTGTGGTGCTTGATTCAGCGCCTACCAAAGTCTCCCAAATCTTATGTTGTCGATGCTCTTATTCAGGAGGGTGGTCATCAAATGCTGCGCTTGCATCCATATCATTGTGAATTCAATGCTATTGAAATGGTATATATTTAAAAATAATAAGACATTCCCTATTTTATGCGACCCACATTATTAGTATATTGATAAGGTAAATGGTAATAAAAATCATTTAAAAGTTAACTTCTTTTTACTTTTTAGCTTTTCTTTATTAAACTACCTTACTGCTTTTAATAAAAAACTAAATATTAAATGACTATTTCATTTAAACACATTACATCAATGGTCACAGTAGTTGCCAAAATGCTTAAACTCACAAGCATCCATTTACAGTCCAGCTGCTAAAACGCCAAACCTCCCACTTTGTCTGCTTTCTTATCTTAAAAGTGTCTAGACTAGTATCTGCTGCGTGCAGATTGCATACTTTTTTCTTTCGTCATTAAATATGCTTGCTTTTTTCATAAAAACCCCTGGTGGACACTGCCACTTCTAAAGCCTTAAACACGACTTTCCAACGTTTTTGATAAATTTATTTTATAAAATATAAGCATCTTATTGTGTTAATGATACTCTGAATCAATAAATGATTATTACTGTTTTGTATTATTTATTTTATTATTTAATATAGGAAGCAGCTAATGAAGTTATATCAGATGAAATAAATCGACTTATCTTTAGGCATCTTTAAAAAATTGTAAATTTGCATAATAAGGGATATCAAACCATCCCTTATAGTGAGATATTTTATCAGGATAGTTCAATTCAACTGTAAAGAGTTTGCCTGCAAATATAACAAAACATAACAGGTCTGTTTGATATTCAGAAATAGTGTACACTATTTTACATTTTTTTTACGTACCTAAGCGCTCTAATTGAAGGTGTATTTAAGGACTAAGTGTGTACAAAAAGTGTAAAATAGTGTAAACTATTTCTAAATAACAAACACTTAATAAATAACTATTAATAATCGGCACTAGATAGGCGAAAATGATAATTTTTAATAAAATATTATCTCCAAACATCAAGCTTTCACAATTTATGAAAATATGTAAACAGCAAGAAAAAAATACTGATGAATTAAGTTGTTGTAATCCAACAATTTTTTTAAGATATTAAAATTTTGAAACGCTCTTTCCTCAGTACGGTCCTGACTAAAATTCTTATATCAGCCAACTTAAATCTGAAAAACAAAATTTACTAATATGTAGGGATATTCGCATTGCCAACCTAAAAATGTTAGCTTGGACAAACTAGCAAGGCTGAGTGGTAAAGCTGCCTCTAGGTGGTGGTCTAAAGATACAATTGATATAATACTCTTGAGTCAATACCTACTAGAAATAACCTTACCACCTAACCGTATGAATAGCGTACCTGAGAAAAAAATTAGAGTACAATGTCTCTGATACAATTTCTCACTTTCATTTGGTGTGCTTATTGGTCAACGAGGAGGGGTTTTTACCCACCGATTAATCAGTACGCAGAGCGAGATATCTTTTCTCGCCGACCAATTATTTTAGTAGTTTGATAACACTATCAAAAAATTCCACAGAGCATTGGACCAAACTTAGTCAAAATCATTCTTAGTCACCTTCGAGAATGATTTTAGGGTAGTTGGGAAGGTTTTCAGGTTTTGTGCCCGTAGAGATTTTTGATCAGCGTATTAGGAACTATCACTATAGAAAATTTGAAAACAATTGGCCGAAACCCATTTATCATAAGAAAAATCCCCAATGACCCTTGGGGGTGATTTTGGAGAGTAGGGGGGAGGTTTTCGGATTGTGTACTCGTGGAGACTTTTGATCAGTGTGTTAAAAACTATCACTATGCAAAGTTGAAAGACAATTGTCCCAAATCTATTTTTTATAAGAAAATTGCAGGGTCCTTTCAGTATTCCAGATGACGCACTATTAAACTTTACATTATACATTACGGTCAAGTTCATTGGTTCCTACCTACACGCCGCTACACTAACACCTGTTTATTTAATGCTATCCTGGGACCACTTTTTGGCTATCGGCTATAAGAGATGGTCCTTAATTTTACTCTCCATATTTTTGTAGGGGAGTACATGACGAAGCAGGTTAAAGAAATAATCACGCTATCTATGACCACAATAACTTTCATTTAGACCAATCCAATTTCATTATTTTAATTTTGAAACGAGGGGTATTTCCGGACTATAAAAGGAATCCGTGTGCATTTTTTCTAGCAAATCTAGCGAATTGTTACTGCTGTTTGTATGTATAATAATTGAATTAAATTTAGAAAGGTTTTTTTAAAGTTTTGGGTAAAAATAACAAAAAGCACCTAATTTCGAGTGAAATAGTGTTTATAATTCTGTGATACTGCAATAAGGTAGGTTATATTTTTTATTATTGTTGTTGTACCTATTTATTATGTTTAATTATATTTTGCTAGCCTCAAAATGGCCGTACTACGTTTAAAATTTTTGTTAAGGCCCTCACAAACTACGCTTTTTTTCACCCATTCATCGTGATTCGGAACAGTGTTAAATCGTTAACTTTTTTGCCTACACATTACAGATAATTTGGGCAGTTTATTTTTGTGCGTTTTACTAATGCAAAAAACCCTCCATTTTGAATACACAGAATCCCTACACATTATCAGAGAATGAGTGAAAATAACCGTATAGCCTAAGCCAGTGACTAACTTTTGAATGTATGTATGTATGTATTTGATCAGACTTGGATTTTTTGCACAGTGAATCCTCCTATATCTACCAGACATGGAATGGAGATTTACTAATAGGTCAGGCTAGATAAAAAAAGGTAAAAAAAGGGTCTTTAAATCGGAGCGTGATGCAAAATTTTGTGTGTGTAATCTCGGTTTCTGAACATCGTAAAATGTTCTTTTATTTTATTTGGGGTTTTAACTCGTCGAAATAATGACATCTAGCATATTTTCATTTCCGTGGAAAATGAGGAAATTCCGGGAAACTTAATAAATTGTATCTTTTAAAATTAATTTAGGTACAATAATAATAAATTAAATCATTTAATTTTGCTTTAACTTTAATAAAATAATTTATATTTTACAGTAAAACTGTATAAACAATTTATAATGAAGTTAATTGATGCACTTTTAATAAAATACTTTCTAATAAGTTTAAACAAGACTGGCAAAACCCAAAAACCTACCTACTTGAAAACCCAGTGGGTTTTTTATAAAACCCATTTTAATTTAGGCAAAAACCCAAATTTAAAAAAAAAAAAAAAACATTCTTAAGATCTAGATTTTTACATAATTTACCAAGAGTCTTACCTCTTAAGGATTATGCAGGTTTATATATATATATATATATATATATATATATATATATATATATATATATATATATATATATATATATATATTTACAACATATCTTACACTAACAATGAATACGATAACTGTATAAAGTAAACATTTTATTTAGTTATACAAATATAAAAGTCTTTATTTGGTGTGTGTATACGCAACTAAAGTTTGAACTATCCCTATTAATAAGGTTATCTTTAACTTTTTGGAAAAAGACTTGGACATGTCAGTGTTTTTCTCACCTATATTTTGACGTAATTCATTTATCTATTTATTGACAACTGTCAAAGTTGTAATGCCATTAACTTTTTTTTACTGTTTGTAATAGATCTTATAAAAGTTCTTATCTTATACAGTATGCTTCTAAATTTTTACACGATTCTGTCAAGGCATTTTAAAAAATGCGTCCATTGAAAATTAAACCATGTTGCTAAGTAATTAACTAAATATAAACGAATAATTATTCTTTGTTTTATTTTTTTTTTTTATAAAAAAAGGCAAGCTAGCGAAGTTAAAAAAGGATTTTGACATGCAAGATAACCCCTTATTGTCAGTCTCTACAATAAGATACCTAAAAAAAGCATTCAAAAGATTTTTAAAAGCGAGGGTGGTTCCCTATATAATAATTTACAAGAGGCAAGATAAAGCTTTTTATTTCAGTTTTTAATAAAAAAAAATAAAACAGAATAATTGGTTTATTCTCAGTTAAATAAGGATTTTTTTTTCATTTTAAAAGAACGCTATTATAAAATGGTTTGATAGAATCGCGTCAAATTCGTTTGATTTTAATTTAAAAAAGTGTTTAAATCTTTTAGATTCAAAATCACAAAACGTACTTGCTATTGAGTGAAAAAGTGTGTATAATTCAGTAATACTCATTTAAGGTAAGTTATAATTTTGTATTTTTTGCTTCTCTTTGTTATGTTAAAAGTCAATTTCAAAATGGCCGTTTGGCTCATACCTCTACGCCTAAAATTTCAGTTATAGCAATTTGATAAAAGAATATGAGTATGATATTTTTTATTCAGTTGCTGAAACAGCAATTTTAAACATAGAAATATTTTGATATTATAAAAATCCGTTACAATATGAAATGACCATTCTGTTAGAATGGTTGGTTTCACTTTAAAATGACGTTATTACTATTGGCGCCATTGTTGTATTTTATATAAATCAAAAGTTAAGGTCAGAAAAAGTTTTTAGTAATTTTTTTAACTTCTTAGTTTTATTGCCGATTGTATTAAAAATTAATATAAATGATTATTTAGAGTGTTAATAGCGAATCTAATAACTCACTTAAATAGCATACACCTTACTAAAAATGTTTTTTTCTGAATTATATTTAGGTTTTTTTTTTGTATTCACAAAAAAGTTTTTCGGTACAAAACAAATTCTTATTACATTATTCCAATTGAAATTAAGCAGATAGGCTGAGGAAAATGATTAGTATTCCAAAATTTACAAATAATTTGTATTAGAAATGGCAGTTGGCACTACTTTTTATGTTTTTATTCCTTTTTTGACATTTTCAGGTCACTTGACACTATTTAAAATACTTGACAATGCATATTAGTACTTATTTTTGTTTAAATTTGTATCATATTAAAAACTATTAATTTTTTTTAGTAACTTCTATGTAGGGATAATTAAGACAAGTTTAAAAGTCCTCAATTCTGGTGATCACGGTTAATTCTGGTTAGTTAAAGTGGTTTTTTATTTGGTCAGTTAACTTTTGCAAAATTATTTATTTTATTTTTTAATACATTTTCAAAATTGTTTGATTTGTCTTTTCCTGTATACATTATTTTGTCCATGCAATGCATATTCTGTTTTTTTTCCCAAAAACATATTTAATAACGATCGTACTAGTGTGTATCAGACTCTCATTGACAAATCTAAATTTATGAAAAAACACTGAAAATACCCCATTCTTATTTATGATTGTCTTTTTTTTTAAATAAAGCTTTACAATATAATTACAGAATTCTATATGCGGTTATTGTTAGTATATATGCCCTTTATAAAGAAAATCCTGTGAATACATTCTTATTTAGCAACATTTGTATTTTAACTGGTAATGGTCTCAAAGGTGGCCTAAACTTCAATTTTAAACAAATTTGGTACACTGGGGTTTTTTGGGATGCTGATAACAAATCTATTATAATAAAATTATTGGTCAAAAATGTTTTATTTTCGAAATATCCATTTTCAAAGTTTAAAATAAAACTAATTTCATATTCATTATATCAGTATAGTTATGTTTTTCCCAAAAGTTTTTCCTATAAAACGATCACATCTCTAAATGGTACAATTTACTACGATAAGTACTAAAATTCCTGTATCCATATTTAAATTCAGCATATTAAAAAATTTGTAACTCTTTAAGTTTTTAAAAATTTATTTTAAACCGTTTCAAAAAATAATCATTTTAAAAAATATAATGTTTTCTCATTTTTTATGAATTTTTTCTATATAAGAGTCAAATAGAAATTGATTTGAAAAACTTAAAGGGAACATATTTGGTTTTTAAATAAGAAGGTATATATTTTTTATGTTCTGTTTACAAAAAAGTCGTTTTTATTTATTTTTTAAAAACAATTATTTGTAATTAGGAAATTAATGGTTTTGGGATAGGTTCTTAGCCCTTATTTTCTACATGTTTTTGATGTGATTTTTTTCTAAGTTCAATAAATAGAATAAAATCCTATTTGCATTTTAAATCTTATAACTATTATAACTTCAAACACTGGAAGTTCAATCACATTATAAACATCTAAGGCTGCGGTTACATTTCAGCGAATTCGCGCGAATAGGACTTGCAGCGACAATCGCATAGATTTAAAAAAACAAACAGTAGCGACTTGCAAACATGGATAGTGACGAAGAATTTTATTTTTTCTGAAAATTCGGTACTAAAAATTCGTTTATATTATTTCCGCAAAAAAAAAATGGAAAAGGGTATATTTGAAAACCGTTATTTAAGTGAATGCTTTCAACTTTTTTTGATCCTATAGTGGTTTTCGTAACAAATACAAGGAAAATCAATTTTTCAGTATCCATTTTAAAATACACGAAACACAAAATTTCAAGAAGATACAATACAGTTCGCGCGAGCAAAACAAACTAGTTTGAACTTCTGGCAATTCGCCGCAAATCTCCGATGTTCGCGCTATTAGGTCGCTTCCACTGTAAACACATTTAACTATTTAATAGTGGTGGAGCGATTCCGTAAGTCTATCGTGTCGTTTTTTTTTTTTTTTTGGCGTAGAACCAGATCAAACCTGTTAGGTTTCTTTGAGTATGTCACCGGGCACATGAAATCGTATTTTACGACATTTTTTTGTGGTCTCGAACTTTTTAAATTAATAAAAAGTGATTTTTTTTAACTTATAAAAAAATTGATTTTTTTTTGTTTCCACCGCCATAACTTTAAAAAAATATCAAAGATACCGAAATTTTTTTGTGTCAAATTAAAACT
>JAHBCN010025850.1:0-10947 GCA_019359885.1 Listronotus oregonensis | reverse complement strand
TATAAATGACTCTATCCAAAATACATTTTTTTTTACATTGACTGGAAAATTCCCCCAATATATAGAATTTTGCCATTTTTTTTAACTTTTAAAAAAGGGTTTTTTTTAGCTATTTGAAGTTGAAAAAAATTTTAAAAAATGTTTGCCAAAACCCCCAAAATTTCACATATGTGTGGCAGAAAGTAAACAAAAAGGTTTCTATTGATTAAAAACCCCGAAACTATAAAAAAAACCCCCCACTTTAGGTTTTTTTTTTAAATTTTAAAAAAAATTAAACCCCGGCCCAAAAAAATTGAAATACCTATATAATTTATAGACAAAAAAAGATAAAAATATAGAAGATCTTTTTATAAAATATAAAAATTTTTTATGTATAATTCCATAAAAAATTAAATATCATTGGCGTACCAAATGTTTTTCCTGCTATTTTAAAAATAGTTTTTTCTTTGCATCTTTGTTCTTTTTGATTTGTATTAGGCATCCCAAAATAAGGGAACTAATAATAACATAACAAACATGGACGGGAAAAAAACCCCAATTTTTTTAATTGAAACAATTGTTAATTAACAAAATTTTTTTTGAACTTTCGTTTCCCCATTACATTAAAAAAAAATTGTCAAAAAATTTTTTTTCGCTTCTGAAAATTTTTTTTTTTAAAATACTTAAACTAAATCCCCAAAATAAAAGTTTAAAATTTTAAACCTTTGAAAATAAAAATTTTTAAAACCCCTTTGTAAAAAAATTTTAAAAATGTTTAGACAATTATTTAAACATTTTTTTAATGTACCGGTGTTCCACTAAGAGGGTAGTCGGCTATCCCCTGGGGAAACCCCCAATAGTATAATTTTCCCCGGGAAAAAATTTTTTGGATAAAAGCGACCAAGAAAATTGCGGAAAAATTATTTTCAAGTCGGGGGGATGGCCGCAGGGGGCAAAAGGGGTAACGAAAAAACATAAAAATATACATTTCTTTAAAAAGTACCCCAAAAAAGGTGTCAATAAGTGGTACTTTTTTTTAATTTTTTAATTTTAAACCCCAAAATTGGTTTGGGGAAAATTTGCAATGCCCCTAAACCTGGCTAACCAAAACAAATTTTTCACTTTCCTGGGTGCCAGGACACAAAACAGGGCAATAAAAAAAACAGACCCCCCGGGGGGAGGGGGGTCCGCAGCAATGTTTGTGGGTCCTGAACCTGTATTTAACCCCCCCAAAACCTCGGTTCGGGGCCCACATGACTCGGGGATTCAAACACAACAGGGGGTTAAACCCGGAACCACTTTCCCCGGGGAAAACACAGAAAACAAGGGGGGCCAGTTGGACTCACCATCGAAAGCTTTTACAAGTGAATTCCCCAAAAATAAATGGGGAACAGATTAGAGTAGTGGGGGGGTTAATAACCGGACACTGCACCAAGAAAACATATGCCCCTAAAAAACTATAGAGAAAAACCCATTTGCAGACTATGTGACAAGAGAAAAAAAACAGCCCTCTCACATCATATATGAGTGCCCTGCACTTACATACTGAGAAAAAAAAAACCTCATTTTGGCAATTTTAAACCAAGGGTGCCGGAGACAGAAAAAGGGGAAAGTAAAAAGGGTTTTAAAACCTGTCTAAGGTGTCAAACCTTTTTTTAATTAAACAAATACACAAGAAAATTTTAACAAGCCCCTGTAGGCTGCAGGGAGGCGGACAAAAAACCTTTTAAATTGTGTTTTTTTTTCAATCAATCAGCAATCAATCAATCTTTTAAGTTTCCCCAAAAAAAAACTTCAGGTGTAATTTTTTTTATTCTAAAAAAAATAATGGGGGGAAGGTTAAAGTTTAATTTATAAAAGTGCTAATAATTTTTTTCTTTAAAAAATTTGAAACCCAAAAATTTTAAGCTTTTTTTTCGGTCTATAAACTATTGTTACACCATCTCACAAACGCCGCAAAAAGGGCGTGGGGAAAAACCAATTTTTTTTTAGGTTTTTAAAAAAAAAATTTAAATACAAAATACCCTTTTTCACTTTTTATAGAAAAAAAAACCCAAAAGGGAAAACCCCTTTTTTAAACTTTTTCAAACCGAATATATTAGCTAAAATATAAATATTTGAAAAGGGAACCATGTTTAAAGGGGTTATTACAGTTTTAGGTTGGTAATTATCTAATGTTTTTTAAATTTATATGGGTTAAAAATTGTAATAATCATGCCGTATGTCTTTTTTGTAAAAATTTATAAAAATTTTTTTCCCCGAAAGGCCTTTTGTAAAAAAATTGTGTTTTTTAAAAACTTACTTTCCCCTATGTCGTATTTATATTTTTGCTAATATATTGGGGTTTAAAGGGTTAATTTTGGGGGTTTTTTTGGGGGTTTTTTGGGAAAAATTTTTTTTCCTTATAAATTTTAAAAAATATATCATTTTTTTTTAAAATTTTTTCCCCAAAAAAACAAAATAAGTTTTTTTCCTTGACGCCATCTAGCGGCGTTTAGATATGTTGGCAAAGGGTTTTTCCCCCTGAAAAAATTTTAAAAGTTTTTTCAAAAGGCCCAAAATTTAAAGGGGTTAAAAAAAAAAAACCGAAGGGGGTTTTCCCCAAAAAATTTAAACCTTCCCCCACCAAAAATTTACAAAAAAAACCCCCCAAAACCCCTTTTTTAGAAAAAATTAAAATTAAAATGTAACCCTTTTTTTTTTTAAATTTTTTTTATTTTTTTTAAATTATATTTTTTTGTTATACTTTCCCTTTTCGCCCCCCAGCGGCCATCCCCAGATTTTAAAAATTTTTTTTTAAAATTTTTCTTGGTCGCTTTTAAAAAAAAAAAATTTCCCCGGGGAAAGTTATACTATTAGTAGTTTCTGAGAAAAAAGGACTACCTCTTTAGTGGAACACCCGGTACAATCAAGAAAAATTTCAAACAATTTTTTAAATTTTCCCAATTGGTTAACTTATTGAAAAATTAACTTTAAGTTAAATTTTCAATGTAAATAAATTTTTTAAATTTTTAAAATCACCAAATTTTTTTAAAATTTTTTAAATTTAAATTTTTTAATCCGTTAAAAATAATTATTTAGTGTAAAGTGGGGGTTTTTTAAAAATCCTAGTGAAAATTTAAATTTTATAAATAATGGAGATAGAGTTCCGGAAGCGGGTTTTTTTTTAAAATTTTTTCGTCCCCAAGAGATTTTTTTTTCCCGCTATTTCGTATGGTTTTTGACTTATCATCAAAAACCTAAATTTTTTTTTTTTCTTTTTTTTTTTAAATTTTTTAAATGCAATTTTTATTGGAAAAAAAACCCAAAACGCCTTTTAAAAGATTTGTTCCGCCCCCAAAGTGCTATCGCTCTTTTTTTTGAAGCCTTTTAACTATTTTTCGCAGGAAACATTTTTTTTTTTAATGATGAATATAAAAATTTTTTTGAAATTTTTTTTTGAAATAAATAAGGACTTTTAAATTTAAAAACCTGGGAAAATATTAATTCTTAATTGAAAAAAAAAAAAAACTTTAAAACCATAATTTATGCAAAAAAAAAACAATTTTTTAAAATTTACATACATTAAAAAGTGGAAACAAGTTATTTTAAAAATTAAAAAAAAATAATAAAACATGAAATAGGTCTTTTATTGAGGACAAATTACCTTCCCCAAGCTCTTCTAATTTTGAAAGGGACTATGCAAAGCGAGGAAAACCAAAAACAGAAACTAAAAAACACAAACGGTCAGACTTGGGGAAAAAGGGCGTAACGCGTATATTGGGCTGTTTTAATCTGATACTGAAAAGAATGCGGATCGGTGTTTACTACGTTGCCGTTATTTTTTTTTAAACAATTAGAATGGTACAAAAATAGATACAAATCCATTATTTTTCCAAATAAAAATAAAAACCTTCGTTTAGTGACTGAACATTTGTACGTCTTTTTTATTCCCCAAAAAAAATTTTTTTCAAATTCAAAAAAAAAAAATTTCTTATCCTAATAAAAAAATTTGGAACCCGGGGGTTTACTTATTTTCCTTGGTATTCCCCGGGGGAAAACCTTTTAAATTTTTTTTTGTCCTTATTAGGTTATAAAAAAAAAATTAAAAAAAAAAAAAATGTGTTCAATTTTAACCAAAAAAACAAAAAATTTTTACAAGGCATTATATGATTTAACTCCAAGATTTTGAATGGTTTTTTAAAAATTTTAAAACCAACCCAAAAAAAAATATTAAAAATTGGGGCTAAATTAACTGTTTTTTTTGATTACCGTTTTTTTTTTTCTCATGTCGCCCTGATTTGTTTTAAAAGACTTCGGCCATTGCATGGCGGGGCGCGTGGTTCGTGATTTACTGACCTTCCGATTTTTTATTATAGTAAATTCAAATCTTTGAAATAAACATTTTAAATAGTAAAACCCAAAAAAAAAGGTAGTAAATTTTTTTAAACGTATGCAAAAAAGGAAGCATTAATAATAATTTAAAAATTTCCTTTAAAAAAACCCCTTTTTAAAGAGCACCCCCTTTTTGCAGGTATTAGTTGATACTATTATTCGAGAAGATAAACCCACGCGCAAAATAAGCCTATCTCTCTCGCACGCCTGACGTCACTGATGAAATTTCCCAGAAAGGGGGTTTTAATTTTTTGGCATTCCGTTTCCCCGTTTAGATGTTAGATGGATTAAGCGCATGATTTATTTTTTTTTTTAAACGTCATAAGTAATTTTAAAATACAAAAACTTAAAAAAAGGGTTTAAAACACTGTTTCCCCCCAAACCCACAAGCAGAATTGTTGTCATCGAGGACGTCATGCGCAACGTCGTACGAAATTAAATCGCCAAGTGGTTTTATCTTCTAGTAATAGTATCATGGGTTTAAATGTTGCTTCTGTTAAAAGAATACATTTAAAAAAGATAAAAGAGGAAGGATTTTTTCCCCAAAACTTTATCGTCACCGAAAAGGATCCCATTAACCATTAAAGATAAAATAGACGAGGCCGTTTTTTGGGAATTATTGGGGGACTTATTAAAAAAAATTTATGTTGAATGGGAAAGTTTCCCCACTCTAAGGAAATTTTTTCAGAAAATAAAAAAAGAACATGGAATTTCTTTATGGAAGAGAAAAAACCTTTTTTAAAAAGATTATTAAAAAAAATGGATTTTTTTTTCAAAAAGGCCAAAAAAAAAAAACATTTTTAAGGAAAAAAGGGCCCAATTTTATTAAGGGCGTTATAAATATTTAAAAAAATAAAAAAAAATTTAAAAAAAGGGGGTAAAATATCTTTTTTTTTGACGAAACTTGGGTTGATAATGATTTTCCCCTTTAAAAATTTTTTAAAAGGGGGTTTTTTTGGTATAATAAAAAAATCGGTTAAAAAAGGTATGATAATGTTATTAATTCACATATAATTTTACATTTATTTTTTTTCCCCTTTTTTTTTGGAAAATCCAGCCCCATATTTTTTGGGGAAAAAAGGCCCCCTAAAATAAATGTTTTACATGAACGAGAAAACCCCCTCAATAAAAAAAAAGGGGTTTACTAAATATTAATCGTTTTTCTAATTTATAAAAAATGAAAAAAAACCCCGGAAATTTTTTTTTTTCCCCAGATTAAAAGCTTTTTTTAAAAACCCCCAACTTTTAAGGGGGGTTTGGGGAAAAATTAATTTTTTTATTCTTTTTTTAGAAGTTTTTTTTTTTTGGGCTTCTTGAATTTTTGTTCACGCTGGGTCGGGGAAAATGCCTTTTAACCCCAAAATGCCTCTTTTTCAAACAGGCCAACCAAAATTAAAATTTTCCCTCGGCCAAATGAAAAAAATTAAATTTTTTTGGGGAATGGTTTGGGGGCAGAATCTTCTTCCAAATATCTTCGTTTTTGGTGGTTATGGAAAAGGGGCTCCAAACCACTCATTCCCCGGGAAAATTAACTGCCTCCAAATTTTTTGAAGCAACATATGATTTTTTTGGGGGAAAAAAAGTTTCCCCCATGATCCATAGAGTCGAAAAGGGAAATTTTATTTAAAAATTAAAAAAATTTACATCAGGATCACGGCCTTTTTCTCTTAGATTACCACCTTATTTTGCATACTAAATCCTATTAAATTTTAGGGGCCCCTTTAAAAAAACGTTTCATTAGAGACAGAAACACCAGGGGGTAAAATTTTCCATTAAAATGCTACGTGATTTGGGGGATCAAGGTATTGAGTCCGTAACATCAGACGATTGGAAGATGTTTTGCACCCTTTTTAAAATTAAAGATGAATTTTGGATAAACCACCAACATATGAAAAAGTGAAACCTTTAATAATTATTTTAAAAGGGGAGAACAGCAAAACGATACTAATTTTAATTTGAAAATTAAAAAAAAAGAAATTAATTAGTTATATTTTAACTAGGCAAAAATGGTTTTAAAATTAATTTTAAAAAAAAAAGTTATTTATTATTTTATTGAAAAAAGGTAATTTTTTACAGTTACTTATTTGACTTTTTTTTGTTAAAAAATATAAAGTTTTTGCATATTTACTTGTTTGTTTTTTTTTTTTTTTTGTTTCTGTTTACTATAAGTTGTATAAACCTGTAGGCTCCACTTTTTAAACCTTAAACATAAAAAAATTTTAAAAGTTTTTTTTTAAAATAAATTTTAATAAATTTTAATTCTAACAAAATTCTTTAGCACGCCTATGGCCAGCCGATCTTTTTTTTGTTTTTGTTGCATTTTTCTCCCCCCCTTCTTTAAGGAAAGGGGGAAAATTTAAACAGCCAAACTATAATTTTGTCCCTTTTAAAACTTTTTGCCAGCTTAATTT
This sequence comes from Listronotus oregonensis, assembly GCA_019359885.1. Classification (NCBI taxonomy): domain Eukaryota; kingdom Metazoa; phylum Arthropoda; class Insecta; order Coleoptera; family Curculionidae; genus Listronotus; species Listronotus oregonensis. Next base: position 4,183 of record JAHBCN010025850.1, on the reverse strand, counting down.
AAACATTTCTAAATAAAAATGCCTTTAAGTTCTATATTTATAATAAAAAAAAAAAAAATAAATAAATTACTAGATTTGGCTTTAAAAAATAAATAATTTAAAAACTTGCAACATTAACCATTTTTTATTTATTTTTATTAAGTTAAAAAATTTCGCATTGCCACATTTCCCCCGCAAAGGAATTTCGCGGGGAAATGGCGGAGTGGGGCCCTTAAAAGGGGGAGGAATTTTACAAAAAGGTCCCCTTTATAAATGGAATGAACCTGATTAAAAGGGTGTGCGACGTTGCCCTGGGGTTTTTTGGGGTTTTTTTTGGGGTTTTTATTAAAACTATCTGTTAAAACTTTTTTACAAACTTATATAAAAAACTCCCAAAAAAAGGGGCGTGAATGTGTTTTGTGTAAAAAAAATTGGCTATTTAAAGAATATGTGTTCTTTGGGGAGGTGTTAGGTTCTGTTTGCTAGGCGATGTTTTTACCAAGGTCAGTGGCGTAGATTTACAATAGCCTGAAGGGTTTTTAATAGACCAAAAGTTATTTATGCATTGTACTTGTTTTTTTTTTTTTATTAGAATATTATCGAATTTATTAGTTTGTGAGTAGGTTTTTAATATTGTGGGGGAAATTATACATTATACAAAAGGATCTTCTAATATTTTGGGTTTTCCCCCGGGGTCCAATGACAAGAAACTTTTGGGGTTTTTTTTTGTGGGAATTAAAAAAGGGCAACATTTACCAAAGCCCCCCGTGCTCGCCCATTTATCCACAGAATATTTTGTTTAAAATTTTCCTTTTATAAAAATATTTAAGGCCTGGAGCCATCATAAAATTTTCATATATTTTGACAATCAATCTGTTGATGGAAGGGAATTATTTTAAAACCAATACTTTCCCCAAATTTTTTTAAAGTTGTTTTTTAAAAATTTCGAATCTTCGTCAACTTTGGTTTTTTATTTAAAAAACACTATTTTTTTTTGGGTACCCCATCTAATAACGTTTGAGCTTTTATTTTTTTTAAAAAAGTACATCTTTTAAAAACTTTTTTTGGGGACCCCCCTTGGGGAAATGAAAGGGTATGTAATAATTATGGTCTTAAAAAAAACAGAAAAAAATTTTAAAAAGGTTTTAAAAGTATTTTTTTTTAAAATTTTTAATTTTTTTTGGGGGAAAATTAATTAAAGGGGAAAAAGGGGGGTTTTTAAAAAAAATTTCCCCCAGCGAGGGGAATCCTTTAGCCCCCAAAAATATATTGAAAATTTTTAAATAAAATTTTTTTGAAATTTTGAAAGAAAATTTCATTTTGGGGATTTTTTTTAAAAAAAAAAAATTTTACTTTTTAAAAAAAATCACGTGATCATCCTTTTTGGGGGGCCACAGATTCGGGACATAATGGGGATCTTGGAAACCGGAAGAGATACAAAGCCCCGGTTAAATTTTAAAAAATTGCGCATTTAGGTGCCAAAATGGTTTAGAAATTGTAAAAAGTATTTCCCCGAAAACCCCGGTTTTAAAAAAATTTCCATTTCGTTTTTATTTTTTTGGGTTATTTAACGGGGGTATGGAAAAAAAGACACTTTTTCGGGGCACCCACAAAACAGCGTTAAAATTTTTGGAACGATGTTTCGCTTCAAACCATCATCAACATTTTTTTTTTTAAAACGACACTCAATTGATTTTTCTTTTTTTTTTAAGCAGTTATAACCCCAATTAAATGTTTAAAATATTAAAATTTTTTAAAAAAATATATTTTCCATAAGAGACAATGAGTTAGAAAAGGGGAAGCACAACATTTCTTATAGGGGGGTTTCATATTTTTTAAAAAAATTAAGTTTATACATTTTTTTTTATTAGAAAAAAGGGGGTTAAAAAATGAAATAAAAAAACCAGGCCCAAAATTTAAAAAAAAAAGTTGATGATGTTTTAAAAAAAACGTGCAAAAATTTTAACGCTTTTTTTTTAAAACCCCAAAATTTTTACCACGAAAAAGCTTTTTTTTTTTTTCCTATCTTTTTAAATAACATCAAAAAAAAAAAAAACGAAATCGGCAAATTTTTTTTTTTCGGTTTTTCCCCCCAAAGTCCCCCGGAATTGGGAACTTTCTAAAGTGGATATGGTTAGTTAAGTAAATACAAACCCCCCATTTTTAACCCCTTCTTCCCCCCAAAACCCCATGCATGCACTCAACCCCGTGGCACCCTTATCTTAAAATTTGGAAAATTTTTTAAAAAAAATTTTTTGGGGAAAAAAAAATTCCCAAATTTAAAATTGGGAGTTTTTCCCCCTTTTTATGCGGATTTTTTTGGGGACATTTTATATTTTCCTAGAAAAGTAGATAATTTTTTTTTTTTTTCCTTATATTTTAATTTTTTTTGGGGTTTTTTTTTTTGTACCGTAATAAAAAGTATCCCCAGTTTTTGTCTTTTTTTTAAAATTTGTGGCCCACATTATTTTTAAAATTTTTAGTAGAAAAAAAAATTTTGGTTTTTTAAAAACCAATAACCAAAAAATTTTTTTTTTTAATTTTTTTTAATAAACTAATTTTTAAAAATTAATATTTTTTTAAAAATTTTTTTTCTAATCGAAACTTCTAACATAAACCATACGCCACCGGTCGAAACTGCAAGGGGCCGTACAATGTTGCCTTGATCAGTCCTAAAATTTTCTTTTTTCCCTTTTTCCCCTTTATTATTTTTTTTAAATGTCCGGGACAAAAAAGGTTTTCCCTTTGAATGAAATGTTAAGTCTTTTCTTTCTTTTTTCTGAGACCAAAACTAAACCCCCAAAAGAAAAAAAAAAATCTTTTGGGAGAAATAAGAATAAAGCCAAAAAAAATTCTTAAAAAAAAAAAATTGCTAGACTTACCCCAAATTTTGTTTTTATCCAAAAACTTGCCGAGTTTGTTGTACTTGGGCAGCAATTCTTTTAAAGCTTTTTTCCGGTCTTCCCTCATTCTTGTATGATTTTCCCCCAAAAATGCAATTTTTAAGAACAAAAAAAAAAATATTCTTTTTTAAAAATTTTAATTGAATAATGTTCTTTCCCCCCCCCAAAAAACTTTATACACAAGAGTAATAAAAATTTTTAATACATCGGCAACACTGCTGTAAATTTCCCCGGAAAATTTTTTTTTTTCAAAAAGAGTTTATTAATTTTATTGTTGCAAAATTTGAAAAAAATTTCCCAAAAATTACTTGGGATAGGGAAGTAGTAGCAGTAATTTTTAATTTTAAAGGAAACACGGGGTTATTTTAGGAAAATTGGGGATCAGGAAAAGACAATTTTTGGGAAAATTTTAGATTTTTTTCCCTATTTTGTCTTATTTTTCCAAAAAAACGATAAGCTTAAAAATTTTCAAGGCGTTTTCATCTTCGTTCCCCCTTTTTCCAGAGGGTTCCAACTAAAAAAAAAAATAATATTAAAATTATGAAAAACTGGAACAAAATGAAATTTAAAAAATGCAGTAATTCTAAACAACCCCAATGTATTTAGCAAACCCAGTATTGATATTCCGGATATCTTGCAGCCGTTGTTTCGAGGTAAAAAATCGTTTAAGCTTTTTTTAAACAACGAGTAGTATCTTAAACGGGGTGGCGTAGATAAATTTATTTTCTGGGGGGGAGGGGAAAGCAATATACAGTAAAATCCAAGGAAAAGGTGTTGAAAGGGGAAAAAATTTTTTTTTTTTAATTTTTTTGAAAAAAAAATTTCTCTTTTTAAAAAATTTTGCTAATCTAAAGTAAATTGAGATAGAAACATTTAAAAAAATTTTATACGCGGTGTTCAAAAATTTTTAAAAAAAATTAAAAAAAAGGACAAAAGGAAAAGATTTTTAGAAGATATGGAAAATAAGTTTTAGGAAAAGGTTCAAAATTAAAAAATTTGGCCCCTAATCCTTTTGAAAAAAAATTTTTTTTTAATTTATTTGTAATTTAATTCACTTTTTTAAATCAATTTAATTTTTTTAATATCAATTTTATCAAATTTTTTTTTGTTAGGTAAGCATTTAAAAAGACGATACGGGGTTTTAAGAATTATAAAACCAATGTCAATAAAACTTGTCACTATCAACGCCTACTAGTACAAAAATGAGTTTTTTTAAATTTGGGGAAATTGGTTAATTAATATTATCATAAAATTTTATCACAAATTAAAAAAGTAGGCCGATTTTTTTTAAAAATTTTGCA